>LPNX010782572.1:0-35266 GCA_001517045.1 Pseudotsuga menziesii
ATATATAAGATCTTCAAATATAACAGAAATTAGAATTCCAAAGGTTTAATTTTAAGATGTATAAATATGTCATAAAAATTGCAAAATAGTCATGAAGTTAGTTTATATATATATATAGATGGATGGATTTAGATATATTAAATTGGTGAAATCATTATACCTCTAAATACTAAGATTCGGATTCAGCAATGAGAACTTATTATTGAGTCTGATCAATATGTTGTAGTTTGCATAGTTATTTTTCAATACTGTCGTATAGTTACTTTTCAAATTAATTAAGATTTAAAGACTCTTTGCACAATTTATTGACTCAGGATCAAGGCGAAAAATACTCTACATGCTGTAGAGCATTAAATGCAACGGAGTCTTATTGTCCGCTGATCTTACTTTGATCTTACTTTGGAAAGGATCCGACCGTGCGACCGCCGTCGCATTTAATGCTCTACAGCATGTAGAGTATTTGTCACCCAAGATCAATATCCAACATAAACAACCCATTTAATGCTCTTGCAAAAATGATACAGAATTACAACTAAAAGCTGGATTTCAAACTACTTAACATGTAACTACCCACAACAAATATAGTAGAGGAGACGGCTTCTGCACTAGGGTTCTGGTTTCTCGACGGCTTCGGCCTCCTGCCGCCTCTCCAGCAACCCTCGCGGCCTCCAGATCGAGTCTCCCTCAACGCAGAGATTGCCATGGCGGCCGAGGTTTCTTCTCCAGCTCGCGCGGGCTTCTCTGGCGCCTCATCTGCGAGGCCTTCTCCAGTTTGCCCTCCGCCGGTGGTTGCAGCTGCCAGGAACGTCGCCGGCCCTCCTCCGCCAGATCTGGTTTCCTCCCATGGCAACCTTCCTCTCAAGGACGTGGCCCCTCAACGGAGGGTCTGCCCTTCTTCACGACGGGGGGAGCCCTCTGTTCAGCCTGCTGCGATTCCGGAAGCCCCAGCGATCTCCATCCAGATGCCGAAAGAAGCCCTGGAGTTTGCCTCTGAATTAAGCAAGACTTCCTTGGTTTGCAGATTCAATGGCTTCTGGCCTAGCCTGGCAGACCTTCGTCTCTGGATCTCCTCCACTTGGTCCCCTCTGACTGATGGTGAGGTTGTTGCTTGCCCTTGTGCCAAGGGGTTCTTCGTGGCTATTTTTGATTCCGCTGAAGATAGATTAATGTTTTCTAGCTCCGGACCGTGGTTCTGGGGCAGAGCAGGGCTGTCCATGAAGCCATGGACTCCTGACTTTGATCCATCCACGGCCTCCATCTCCTCCGCTCCGGTCTGGGTGAGACTCCCATCTCTTCCCCTGCATTTCTGGGAGGGAAAATCTCTAGAATCTATTGGAAACAGTCTAGGGAAATTCCTTTGCAACAGTCCAGATGAAAGTATAGACCGAACCACGTTTGCAAGGATCTGTGTAGAAATGGACTTCAAAAATGGATTCCCAGCAGAAATCAACCTCCTCGGCAAGGGCTACTCTTGGACCCAGAAGATCGACTATGAGAATCTCTGCTTCAGATGCAGGGTCTGCTTTGAAACAGGGCATATAGCCCGCAACTGCGAGAAATCATCCAAAAAAAGAAGATTGCCCCGAAACCAAAGGCCCACTTGGTGGAAAGAAGCACCTCTACAGAAGCGAGCTGAAGGGAAGACCCCGGCATCAGTCCCAGAAGAGGAAGCCGAATCCGCTCCCAAAGAACTTGCTCAGGAGACAGACCCAGTAGAAATACCACCGCCCACGTCGCCAATGCCAATCCAGCGAGTCTCAAGCTGGGCTGATATTGCCAATGTCGAAGAAACACAAGCTCAGTCGGATAACCATGATCAAGGCCAAAGCAACGAATGGCAGACCGTATCAAAAAAAAAAAAAAAACCTGTCCATCATCGGTCAGATGTAATGACACGAAGCCGATCAGGCTTGCTGAAATAATAAAAGTTTCAGTCTGTTGGAAGGCACACCTGCCCTCTGTTGGCTCGACTTTGCATATTTGTAGCTGATTATCTATGTATCAAGCTTTCGGTAGCTAAATACCGGCACTAATATAATCTACCCCTATGCTTCTGTCAAAAAAAAAAAAACATGTAACTACCCACAACAACATTAAATAAACTACCACATGCTAAATAATTTTTACTTATTAACTCCACCTTCAATCGCCTTTATGTGTCAAAGGTGAAATACTCTATTTCGGTTTTTTTCGATAGACTCGTATGTTAAGTTCATATATTTCTGGTTATAACAGAAGGTTTAGAGCCACTGGAGCAATGGTTTGACTCATGTGTCTGAGCATGCAAAGAGCAAGCTTTGCAATTGGACAAATAATAGAGGAGGATAATTAGAGGCAACGGATAAAAGTTAAACAGATTCGATGTAAAAAACAAATAGTAATATTGAACGAGTTTGATACAAAAAACAAATAGTAATATTGAACGAGAGGGGCCAGCCGTAGAGGGATTCCCAGCTCTCAGCATGACATGAATATTAATCAATAGATATACAGTGATTGTTTTCAAGCAATACAATCCCATTAAACTCAAGGAAACCAATGAACCAGTACAAGAACATATTACTTCCGTTTTTAAACAACGCCATCCCATAAAATATAGCTTTGCGGATTCATCCTTCACAACGATTTATCGGTGGAGACTTCTGGCATATCATTCAGTATAGTGCTTAACAGGTCTTCAGCTGATCATGGATCCCGCGGGATCGAATCCTGCGTCGCGACATGATGTCGTATTCGTCAAAGTCCTCCATGGCGCACGAATTAACAATGGATGCCATCACACTCAGAAAAAATAGCTGGACGGATTTCATGTGCTTCAAACACAGATATACGAAAATTGTGAAAATACTTCCCTGGAGCGCAACAGTACTGCCTGCGGCAACAAGAGGACTCATGCGCTTTGTGCAGATTGGTGACCTTCTGCTACTGCAACCACTACATGAGTTCTTGGCAAACGAAAATCCAACTCCTACTCCCACATTGACCGAAACATTGGACAAATCAGTGTGCAGGATTCCACATTCTGAGTCTTCCTCTAAGGGGTGGCATAAATGAGGACGATCAAGAAACAGGAGAAGCACAAGAAAAAGAGCAGAGTTTATTATGAAATAACTGATTTTCACGGCCATTTTAGCACCAATAAGGCTATCCAGCAACAGCAGCCCAGAATAGAAATTACTGAGGATTTCTTCTCATTGCAATACCTATGTTTACGCTCTTATATATTCATTGCTGCAGCAGCCAGCAGATCCCTTAGCCAATTGTTGTTTGCACGATAGTGTACGCTTGTGGTCAAGTCAATACGAGTTTGGTAGATAAGTCAATACTGAAGGCTCGCGTGTCGCAGTCGCCCATACTAATACAGACATTTCTGAAAAAATACAGATATTCTTACACATACAGGACGTATATTCAGTGAATCCGCATACATACATATAGACGTATAATCACTGAATGCACATACATATAGGATGTATATTGACTGTCGAGCAAGGATTTCGTGTCGACTTTGACTCCGTTTTCGCTTTCCTTGGGTTTATTCGCGGTTGTTTACGTCTCCTTCTCGTTTCTATTCCATATTTTTCTACGCCGAACTGGCGGGCGGGAGGAGACCGTTGGGGGCAGCGGCCGAACTGGCGGGCGCAACACAGGAGGGGAGTCGGGACTCGGGACTCGGGACACATGGGGCAGCGGCTGGAGTGGGAGCTCTGTCGAGCGGTGGCAGGATATTGATGCAATAAACTTTGAATTACTTGGGATAGGACGATTTCAAGATAACACAGATATAAATAAAACCACGTTGTCCACGGGTTAAGCTTTACATAACAAAATTGTCTTTTATTAATTGTATAGTTTCCAAGTCTCAGATATGTTTGGGAGACTTCCATTGTTGTGTAATGCCCAAATTAGTACATTAACTAAACGCTTAACTTAATTAAGTAAATTAGTTAAGAGTAATATTTGTGTGAGAGGTTAAATAAAACTTGATAATAAGTGGACTACCCCACTTGTCATCTATTCAAAGACTATAATAAGTGGAGTACCCCACTCGTCATCTATACAAAGAATATTTACATGGATTCCAAGTGGAGTTGGCCATGTAAACTGACATTTTATGAAAGGGAGGATGGAGGAGATGCTAAGACCATTTGGAGTATGGAGGAGTGGTGAGGTTTTGATGAAGTTAAATGGGATATTGGCATAGTTTACTAGTTCGGATTTGGGAGTTATCACTTGAAAAGGAGGATGGAGAAGATGCTAAGACCATTTGGAGTATGGAGGAGTGGTGAGGTTTTGATCAAGCTAAATAGGATATTGGCATAGTTTACTAGTTAGAATTTGGGAGCTCTCAGTTTAAAGCTAGGGGTTTCGTCAGGTGGAACATGGAACCCTATAATTTGGTTTGGAGGTGACATGCAAGAATCTTGTGAGATTTTTAAGAGTTCCAAGTATCTTGTGTAGATAAGTATTATTTCTTCCTAAATAACTTGAGTTACATATTATATATTTCAGTCCATATCGTATAATGTTGTAAATTAGAATAAGAATATAAGAATAGCATCCAAAGGCAATGGAGTAGGTGACACAAGATCTATGGGGTCATTAGTGAAACGCCCTAACTATTCTTAGTCACATTGCCTTCCATAAGGAATTTAGACCAAGAAGTGGAGGTAATAAAGAAACATGCCGAGGAAGAAGAGAGTGATGACAATTGTGGGGAAGGCTTCACAAGGCTTCACAAACAGGGGAAATTTTAGTGGCCAATTTTAGCCCATGGGCTAGTTTTGAAGGTTTTTTCCAACAAACTATTAGTCATTTTCCATTTTTCCCAATAGGATTTGCCCAAATTCCATATGATTAACATTTTTTACTCTAAAATTTCATAATTACCCAAAAGTATATATAAAACCCTTTGAAATTTCAATATTTTTTAAAAATACCGGGAAACATTTTATCGTTTGAAATTTGATCTAATTAGTAAGATTCACCAAATTTCCTACACTTTAAGAAAATTATGGATCCTTAAAAATTTCCCAAATTGTTATGCTAAAGATTCTCCAACATAAGGGTTTTGGAGCAGCAGTGCACCAACAAAATGAGGGCACACCTCAAAATGCTAGAAGGATGAAGGTTCAAAAAATCAAAAGTTGTCTACAAAAGAGCAAGACCATCATTTATCTCTAAATGGGTAGGCAATAATGTTAAATCAAGAGAGTGACTCTTGATGCATAAAGGACCAGGGATCAATTCATATGAACTGGGTTGTAAAAGGTTCTATAGAGGCAAAGAAAGCAACATAAATGAGTGTTTAGAAGATGGAATTCTTTGTTACTAAAGATAATGGGTAAGTCCTTTTGGCATCTTTGTTATCATTTTCCACGGGGTAATTTCACTCAATGAAACCATGTCATAGCGCCTTCGTTCATGGGACATTAAAGAATACCCCTAATTTCACTAGATGTTGATAATTACCTATAAAAATACTTTTGTTGAGCCCCCATCCCAATACATATTTCCCATTAAAAACCCCTATTTTTATGATATTTTCCCTAATTTTACTAGAAATCCCTTTTTATACCCACCAATACCTATAAGCCCCCCATACCCTATTATATTTCCCCCCTTCCTCAATACCTACAATATATTGACCTTATTTTTCATAATTAAACACCCCGCCTTTATGAATGAATGAGATAAGATATTGCTCAACAAGGTGAATCCCACGTGTCATTTGCACTTAGATTCGATTTGGGTGTATTGAAACCATGATATTATTCTAAGGAGGAAGAGATTTTAATAGCAGAGGAGTATTCCAAAGTCCAAGTGAATGGAGGATGGAAGGAAGAATACAAGCTTCCCTAGGTGGAGAAAACACCATCCAAGAGCACTAAACAAATCTGCATTAAAAAAAGGAAATTTTTTAATTAGAAGACATCATCAAAGTTGATTTTTGGGGGTTTTTAGTAAGATTTGATATTCATTAAATTGGGACTGTTTCACACCAAATTTATTGGAATTTCAGTAATTAGTGTATTAAGATTGTCTAGTAGCACTGAGAATGATGCATTGAGTGATCCATAAACACATACATATGCACAATAAAGTATATATACATTAAAATAACAAATTGTGCTGCTCATTTCTTTTATACATGCTTCACCAAATTTAGACAAGTATGTGCATTGGCATGGAAGAACCAATGGCACCTACCATATGTATTATGAGTTCATGTCAATGCATCATGAATGGAACCTACACATCTAATATAGGCTGACATGAATGGGTAGCATTGTCATTGGTGCGCTAAGTGATCTACCATTGAACTTCTACATACATTAAAATGCATCCATTGAGATATTTATTTAAGTGTGCTTCATTTTACATAATGCACCAATGTGTCTATTCCAACCACATGCCCCACTCATCCAAGTCACATATGTATTTCTCTAACATTGCACTTGATTGGATAGGTTTCTCTAAAATTGGCAATGCACTCATACAATTGTCAATTAAGAGGTGGAAAATAAATCATCTAGCCTTGTCTCCACCATGTAGGTATGGTGTCTCCACAAATAGAAACTAAAACGAAGGTGTTTTAGAGAAAACAAATGAAATTAAATTTGTCGTGGATGAATATTCTTGATGAAATCTAACAATTCAGAAGTAGGGAACAGTGGTGCAATTAGAGAATCAATTTGGAAATTTTTTATTCAACTCCACCATAGTGCCCTTGTATCCTAACAAACTGGTATGTGCATGCGTTCACAACTCTCACATCCATACACATGTGCATGGGTGTAGATATAGGTTTAGTCTGCAAAATCGATCTATTGTTTCTTTAAATAGATACTTTTACAAATTTCAAGTGTGGGGTCACTATTTTAATTGTTATTGGTAATAATTGGTGCATCTAACTATTTTATGTGCACTAAAAATGAAACCTTCACTCACCCATCTCTCCTAAAATCAAAATAAGAATTCCCTAAAATTTTGTTTTCATTGCATTGCCTAGACTAATCTAGCATTTAGATATAAAAACTAGAGATTTGTGCATTAAATATAGAAGCTTTTAAGTCTCATGGGACATGCACATTGCCATGGTTGTTATACAAGCCATCTTAAAGGAATCATTAGCCTAAGAAAGGGAAATTGGCCCAATTTGATTTGTTATCGGTATAAAGTATGTGCATAGTGATCCAAGTCGTGGTTTGAGGTAGACAAAAGAAAGCTCACAGCACTAAACAAACACTCTTAGGGATCATGGGGCATACATGGGAATCCATATTATTAAATAAACTCTATAAAATGATTTGTTCATTAATGAGAGGAGAAATTAAGCAGAAATTATGAACCCAATCTCAAGATTTATGCACAACACAGAAAGGGAGTTTATTAACCTAAGGCATGGTTTGTATGGAGGAATTAATAAAATTAAGATCTATGTACAACACAAAGAGGGGGTTTATTAATGTGAGGCATGGTTTGTATGGAGGAATTAAGAAAAATTTCACTATTATTTTCTTTGAGGACTTGTGGGTGCTACACAAATTGTCCATATTTCTTTAAATAAGGATAAGGGATTAATTAGAGCTAATAGAGATGAGCATGAAGCCTAGAATATGGTATCAAGGAAAAAAATTATATAAGAAAGAAAATGTAATGTAATAATTCAAGGTCTAAGAAAAAGTTTGATTGTAAAGATTTAAATAAAATGCATGTGGAATAAATATTTGATATCGATTATATATATATAAATAAATTTAATGATTTAATTATTTTAAAATGTGTAAATGTATCATAAAAATTTGTTGAAAATTTGAATTAATTTACATAATTAATTAGACTATTTCAAAGTTTTTAATTTTTTTAAGTATATTTGTTATCTTATTTTGTTTCAAAATATGATTAGAATTCTTTAAAAAATCTTATAATTACATATATTAACTATAGAAAATATATAATTAAATGCATGGAGATATTCAAAAATAAAAACATAATTTAAACACTACGAATTTAGATTTCACCAAAAACAAATTATTAAATCTCAACCAAAATACATAATAAATAAAATACTCATTGACCCTAACCTTATTACCATTTAAAATTGACCCTAACCTTATTACCATTTAAAAACAACGGATCCAAGGTCAATTAATGTGTCTTTTATAATGTTTATAAAAGGTTAATAATCAACAATGATTTGAATCCATTTATGTGAACATAAAACCCATTCTTTAAAGGAAGAAACCTTGTGTAGGTCCAAAACATTGGGCTCAAGCCATGGCTTTCCCGTCAAGCCTGTTGTAGGTAATTTAATGTTGTTATGTAGGTAATTTAATGTTCTTGTAACAGGTTTGATGATGTTGTTTTGCAATATACTAAATGTTATTGGGTTTTTTTGCTAATCATTTCCACATGAAAAATTGAAAAATTGAAGTACTTATAAAAAATAACGGTCAAATTTGTAATTAAGCAGAGGAGAAATTGAGAAAACGGATAAAAATTTGTAAAAAATAAATAATAACATTGAAATAATTTGATACAAATTCAGTGGAGTGGAGTGGAGTGGGAAAATTCCTAGCTCCCAAGATGACATGAAGAATAGATTTACAGTGATAGTTTTCAAGCAAAAACAAGGCAGTAAAGTGAAGGAAACTGATGAACCGAGTATGGGTTAATACACAGAACATATCACCGCTCTTGTAGAATATTATATCTTTGTGGATTCATGAGTAAATGATTCGGACATATCGTTAAGTAGAGTGCCAGCCAGCTAACAGGCCTTGGGCTGATGATTTCCGCGGGATCGAATCCTGCGGCGCGACATGATGTCGTATTCGTCGAAGTCCTCTATGGCGGAGGGATTAACGATGGATGCCATCACACTCAGAAGAAGTTGGACGGATTTCGTGTGCTTCAAGCAGAGATATGCAAACATTACGACAATACTTCCATGGAACGCAACACTGGCCGCCGCAACAAGAGAAGAATTCACGCGGTTTGGTGAGAATGGTAGTCTTCTGCTAGCGGCACCGCATGAGTTCTTGGTAAACGTGAATCCAACTTCTTCTCCCTGCACATTTACAGAATTATTGGACAGATCGGTGTACAGGATTCCACATTGTGAGTCTTCCTCTAAGCTGTGGCATAAATGAGGATGATCAAGAAGAAGCAGGAGAAGCACAAGAAAGAGAGCAGAGGTGATATTGAAATAACAAATTTTGACGGCCATTTTTGCAAGAAGAATTAGGCTGGAACAGCAGTTGAGAATAGAAATTACAGAAGATTTGTTGCAATTGTACACCTTCAGATTGAATTTAAAACATTCTTATTGATTCATTGCCTCAGCAGCCTTCCGTGACCATTAGCAATGGTGTTTGTTCGCGGTAACTGGTAAGTCTAAGTCACGTGTGCTCTACACAAGTCAATGTTGAAGGCTCGAAGTCAATATTGGAGGCTGGAACATTCAAATTATTTACATATTTGTTCAACAATCATAAGTTAAGCACAATTATCGAACGTATATACAGTGAATCCTTATACAAATATAGTGAATCCGTATATACTTTGACTCCGTTTTTGTCTCCGTGGGTGGTCCTCCACCATGTTTGCCTCTCGTTTCCATTCCATTTTTAGTAATGTCCGCCTAATTGGACGAACCGTGGAAGTTATTGGCAAGAGCTCTCTATTGAGTTACAGAGCATTTAATGCAACGTTGAATCTTGAGCTGCTCGAGATCCAACGGTCAACAAACCTATTGCGGCCGCATTAAATGCTCTGCAGCTCAATGGATAGCTCTTGCCAGAGTTATTGGTGGTCGCAGCTTCTCCTTACTTTAAATTTCATGAGTCTTGAGTCACGAGTGATGTCTCCGTCTCCGTCTCCTCACGTAGTTTAGTTTTCTTTTACCTGCTTTTTCTTTTAGTTTTGCTGTTTGAAAACTCCAGTTTCTTTTTCCTTTTGGAATCAGGATGTTCCATTTTGCATGTCTATATCTTTAATATTAGTATAGAGATTACTCAAATCCAGTAACAAAATTATTGCATTTATGAGTCTCATTGTACAGTGCATTAGGGGGAGATGTGTAACTCTTTTCGTGTTCATCCTAGAGTTGACATGTGTCTTTTTTTTTAAATAATAAAATATTTCAAAATAATAATATGTTAGGTCAAATTAGTGTTAAAACATTTACAATGACATATATAAAAATAAACACAAATTAGATAAATTGGAGATGTATAACTCCTTCCGTGCTCATCCTAGAGTTGACAGGTGTCCTTTTAAAAATATTATAAAATAATAACATGTCTACTCAAATTAGACTTACGACATTTACAATGTATATATATATAATACAAATTAGATAAATTAAAACACTTCCTCAACATTTACACTTTTAAAACAGGTTTGTATCTCAATAGATTTGATCCCTCTCCGCCTTTGCTATATTCTTTTTAAGATGGATCTATGCTAGTTAAATTCAAGGCACAACTTAAAATGGAATTGGTGTTCATGGGTTAACTGAGTTGGGTTTTATTTCTAGTGTTATTGTAGACAAGTTTGAGGTACCTAATAATTTGAGACATGTTCAAAAGAGTTCAACCTATATGATGTTGAGGTAGGATTTCTCAAAGCCCATTGTACCAAATGGCTTCACTTTAGATCATGTAGGATTTCCTAATTTCCATTGCACCATGTCCTAATGTCCATTGCACCATGTGGTTTCACTTTGTTGATGAATATTTTATGGCCTTCATTTATTAAGGGGTTTTTAAATTGTGTAAAATACAATAAGATATTGTAGGTATTGAGGTGGTATGTAGGGTATGGGGATTTATAGTTATTTGAGGTATAAAAAAGCGTATTTAGTAAAGTAAAAATAGGGAATATCTAGTAAAATTAGTTTTTTTTTCAATTGGAAAGATGTATTGGGATGGGGCTCAACAAAAAAAAATTGGCAATTATTTCTCAATATCTAGTGAAATTAGGGGCATCCTTTAATATCTCACAAATGCATGCAATATGGATTAACTTTACTTTAAGTGGAGACCTCGTGAATTCCATTGCTTGATGGAGCCCTTGTAAAGACTCGACAATAAGGTGTGACACTACCCAACAATATAGTGGCTCTACTAATGGGCTTTCGTACCAAGGATCTTAAGGGATCACCCAACTCCATCCATGAGTCTACTTTGCCAAAGTATCGACAATATGTTGCATTAGGGAGACCTTGACACCAAATAAACTAAGGATTGAAGGAATTGCCCATATACATCTAATGACCTTCAACCATGTAGCTAAGAGAAAGAGGTCCAACAGAATGAATGAGATTGACTTGGATCTTGACTCCACAACTAATGAAACGTTGCCATTTTGCAAGACAAGAAAAGGCCTAAATGTCATTACATGCACAATTACTATCCAATTTCTATGGGGTTACTATTAAAACTCCCTCTATATGTTTGGCCTCATGACCTACAATTAAAACTCCCTACTGTGGTAGCATGGGCTTTGGATCCCATTCACTAATGGTGTGCGCCTTGTAGCACACAATGGTACAAATGACCCATTATGTGGTCAGTTGTTGATGAGGTCATGACTTGATGGGTTCATGAATCCTACACACTTGACATGTGCCACTTGATGTTCTTGGAGCCCACTACTTGCACTTTGATGCCCTTGTACCCTTGAAGATGCCCTTCAAGTCTTTGGAGCCCTTACGCGTTGATATTCAAGCTTGATGGAGGTTGTTGATGATATATGGTCCTCTTTATGATTAGATGGCTTGAGAGGTTGTGTTTTTGTGATCATGGAGGTGGAACCCATGGACAACATGCCCTTGGTATTTTGAAGAAACAGTGAGACCATAACTTGGTTCTTAAGCCCACAAGTTGGTTGAAGAAGTCTTGGTTGACATAATGAATCTCTTCACATATTATGGAGCCCTTGAAGTGTGTATGGGACTCTTTCACTCATGGCCACAAGCTTGATGAAGACTTAGGTGATCATGTTATTGTTGAAGCTTGATGGTAAGTAAATCCTTGGAACCCTTCACCCATGGGACCTTGATACCCTTGTGGGAACATGATGCCTTTAATAAAACACTTAATGATAAAATCTTTCAAGTCTTGTTTGAGAATCCCTTACAAGTGTCATCACACCCTTACATGTAATGGATCTTGGCATATACACTCTTTGTGATGATATGCATCCTTGGATATTCCTTGTGGTCGTGAATGTACTTATGAAGGTAACTTGAGCCCATTTCTTATGCCTAACAACTTGTGAAGCTAATAAAAGTTGATGTTGTCCTTGATGGAGTTTGAATCCCAATGCATTTGGATGAAGACATGGAAAACACACCTTGAAGCTCTTGAATAAAATAAGCCTTGCCTAATGGAGTACATGGAACTTATGATGCACAATTTAAATATTTGATGATCATTGTGTTTTTGAAGAAGTTTCCAACTTGGTCATAGTAAGGTTGTGTTGATGATAATATTTCCCCACAAGCAAAAAGATGAACCCTAAAAGCATACCTATTTACTTTGCTAATGAAGATTTGAATTTAAGATTTTGTAAATTGAACTTCACTTGAGGAAAGTCGTCTTAGCTGTCATAAAACTAATAAAAAAGTTGTCTAAAATATATATTTTTATATAGCCGGTCGGCTTAGCAAAAATCACGGTTGAACCTATATAAATACACCTAATTCAAACCTTGTTTAAACTTGGTGTGACAACAATGATTTTTCATTTTTGAACTGAGGAATTTTAGGTACACGAACTTAGGCAGCCGCAAACTTAAAAAGGACAACAACAGTACTAAGTTTTAGTTTTGAATTTATATTTTTTGGGTATATTGAGTGAGAAACATATGATAGAGAATATTGTGTTGGGGTTTATGTTGGTTGTTTATCTCTCTCTCTACAGTAAGTGTTGCAAGTCAATGGTAATTCTGCTCCATCTTATTTAGGGTTTGTTCTTTACCCCCTATAGCAGACCGCAACCCTAAAGGGCCTCTCCTTAGTCATTGCAAGCAGGATGCAACTTTGATAAAGGTGTTTCAACAAGTCAAGAGCTCAATTCAGTCAACAATAGACCCTTGACAGTCAATGGCCTACTCTTATGTGACGTCAGCTCAAGCAAGTTTTTAAGTATGGTCTTTGTGCATCAATTGAGTTAATAAGTCTACTCTTTAGGCATAAACTAGTGTATCATCTTGTCTAAGAAAAGTGCCAGTATGCACATATGTGTTGAGTCTATATGGCATGTTATTATTGATTCAAAAGACAAAAGTGATCTTGTTTCATCTCTAGGATAAAATTGAAGTGTTAAGTGACCAAATAAGTGCAGACCTGATCTGATAGCATACTTAACAAAAATATTGATGCCAACTCTGTAAGAATACAATTACAGAACTTGTGAGGCATGTGTGAAGCCATCAGTGCAATTCTTGAGTAGTCTTGAGTATACCTTGAGCAGTACTCTATGCATTGGTTGATGAAAATAATTGACAATGACAACTAACTTGACAAGGGATAGAATGCTATGGTTTGAATTGACTGAGATAGTTCATGTATTATCAAATTCCTTGGCATGAACAATGCATGATTTAACTTGAAGACATGATAAGGACTTGACAAGTAAAGACATTTCCAGTTGATGACATGACACTCAAAAATACAATGAAAGGTTTGACATTGCAGTGATTGATACCAGATAGTGTCTTGGAAAGCAGTGACATGATTGAATTGACTATGACAACATATTGATGTTGATCAACAAAGGTTGATGAGCAAAGTTTGATGATAGTGATTTAAGTTGAGTCTTGCACTTGAGGATTTGACTCCTCACCCTTTCTCAGTTGGACCTAACAAAACGAGGTTGGGTATTGTTGTAAGAGTTGTGCTATTCTTATCAGTTGGTGCTAATTGTAATTGTGAAGATTGAAATCTTCCATGTACAATACACAAAACAAGTTTTCCAAACAAATGTTGTGTCTTATTGTGTTGTGTTGTTGCTTATGAATTTTTGTTGATTAATTAATAGATGCTTATGTAATGATGATATACTTGGTAGCATAATGCATTGATGAACTCTGCCAATTTGATAGAATTTGAAAAGGTTTTAAATTGTCATCACATTGATTCACACCCCCCCCCTCAGTGTGACCATTGTGTCCAACAATTGGTATCATATCTGATCTTCACTACAATCCTGAGCATCTTGAAGGAGATACATAGACACACAATGGGTGCAAAAACATAATCCTCCAACAATGATGTTCCTTTATTTGAAGTGACTAATTATTTTCGATGGAGAAGCAAGATGAAAGATTGCTTGAATAATTTTGGCGTTTGGGAGATTGTGATCAATCCACCCGTTCCTACCAATAAGAAGGCCAAGTTAGTTGCACATAAAGGAGCTAAGAATGACAACACCACCACCTTGAAGTTCCTCATGGATGGAATTCCCATCCTAGTTAAAGAAAGTGCAGGGGAATACACTTCAGCTAGAGACCTGTGGTTCAAGTTAGAAAGTGAATACCAAAAGGGAATACAAGAACTAAAAAGATGAATCATGAAACATAATTCAAGCCCCCTGAAGATATCAAGCATGAAGAAAAGGAAGAATTGGACTCCATTAAAGGTATCATGGATTCTTTTGATAGTAATAGTCGTATATGTGATGAAATTCAAAATGTTCTTGCAGAAGACGATGAATATTTGTCAAAGGCTACAGAGGAAATAACTCACACCCTTTTGAATATTGATCTCAAAGCCAATTGGTTCATGAACACATCCAATCTAAATCAGAGTAACTTCATGAAGTTTAAAATAAGAATCTTGGGCTCCTTGAATAAATATCAACAAAAGACCATGATAGTAAAAGTATTGCTTGTGAAACTTAAGCACAAGGATGAAGTATTGCAAGATCAGTTGGAAGACAAGAAATATGAAGTTGAAATACTAAAGACCAAATTGATCAGTCAAGTAGAAGAACAAGAAGAGATTGAAGAAAAAAGGAAGGCTATTGTTGATCTGAAGACTCATCTAGAAGAAGCCAAGCGGATGGAGGAAGTCATGAAACACCAGTTGGATGAAAAGGAGAAGATTTTACAAAAGATATAAATGGAGGTAGTTGGTATCAAAAAGAAGGCTGAGAAATCCAATGCATATGTCAAGTTCAATAACAGTTCAGTCATCTTGGATGATATTTTGGATTATCAAATATCACCATTTGACAAATCCGATCTTAGCTATAACAAGGAAATAGGAATATCTATGGTTGGCACATGGTCTTGTAAGACCCCTGAAGCAATCCTTTCTACGTCCAAGAATGAAAGAAACGCACCTTGTTAAGAACCTGCACAACAAAAAGAAGACTTCAGAATATTATAAAGATGCCAAGAAGTTGGTCCCACTCCTCAATACAAATTCAGAAGAGAGACAACTCTAAGATGGAATCAAGCATCTAGGTATGAAAACAATTTTAATGGTTATTTCTATTCATGCAATGATTTTGGTCACAAATCTATGGATTGTAGATCCAATGATAAAATAAGTGTTGGAAGTTCCAACAACACAATCAGGCGTTGGACATGTAACAATGTTAGTCACATTGTTTCATATTGTCGTACTATGAGATGTTATAGTTGCAGTGGCTTTGGGAACAAATCTCAAGATTGTGTGAATTCAAGAAGACAATCTATGAGGAATGGTTCATGCACATCCATAAGAAAAGATTATGAACCATGGAAGAAGAATAATGTAGGGAGAAATACAACTCATAAGTAAATACTCAGAATCAAGGATACTCCCAGGTATGGATGAAAAAGAATGAAACGTTGAACGTGGATGAAGTGGATCAGTGTAAAGAAGATGGATACCATGTGGAAATCCAAGTGATGTCCCTCAAATACTTTGGAGAACCTTGAATTCATGGAGTTTGGAGGAGTAACTCAAAGGTGAGCGAGATCAAATGATGGCTCTTTCATTAAAGTAGGCCAGGTCCCTGGATCATGATATAACTATGCATGTTGATAGCAGGAGTAGTGATCAGTTAGCAGTGACTTCAGATACAGATATGTGGTCACCCTTTTCCATTTTTTCCAAAGGGGGGGAGATGAATAACAAAGGAGGAGCATGATCGTAGTGGGATCATTAATTTTTTTCATCAATGACAAAGGGGAATATTGTTGATTAAGTTTCCATAGATTCTAAGAGAGGACTTGCAGTGGCCCCTCATATTGTCATTGATGCCACCAAGGTCCCCTACAGTGGAAAATATTAATGAACATGTGTGAGTTGATCATGGACACCTGCATAGGTTTGGCATGGTTTTGATCACCCCTTACCCATATACAATTCCCAACTAGAAGATAGGATTGATGGTTGATTGATTGGGCATGCCCCTGTTGTGGTATCCTAGGATTTAGAGCCCATTCACTGATGGTGTGCGCCTTGTAGCACACGATGGTACAAATGACCCATTTTGTGGTAATTTGTTGATGAGATCACGACTTAATCGGGTCATGAATCGTACACACTTGGCATGTGCCACTTGATGTTCTTGGATCCCACTACTTGAACTTTGATGCCATTGTACCCTTGAATATGCCCTTCAAGTCTTTGGAATCCCTACTCATTGATATTTAAGATTGATGGAGGTTGTTGATTATATATGGTCCTCTTTGTGATTAGATGGATTGAGAGGTCGTATCTTTGTGATCATGGAGGTGGAACCCATGGAAAACATGCCCTTGGCATGTTGAATTAACATTGAAGCCATAACTTTGTCCTTAAGCCCACAAGTTGGTTGAAGATGTCTTGGTTGACATAATGAATCTCTTGACATATCATGGAGCCCTTGAAATGTGTATGGGACTCTTTTACTCATGCCCACGAGCTTGATGAAGACTTAGTTTATCATGTTATTGTTGAAGGTTGATGGTAAATAAATCCTTGGAACCCTTCACCCATTGGCCCTTGATACCATTGTGGGAACATGATGCCTTTGACAAAACACTTAATGATAATATCTTTGAATTCTTGTTTGAGAATCCCTTACAAGTGTCCTCACACCCTTGCATGTGATGGAGCTTGGCATATACACTCTTTGTGATCATATGCATCCTTGGATATTCCTTGTGGTCATGAATGTACTTATCAAGGTAACTTGAGCTCATTGCTTGTTCTCGGCAACACATGAAGCCAATACATGTCGATGTTGTCCTTGATGGAATTTGAAGCCTAATGCATTTGGATGAAGACATGGAAAAAACACCTTGAAGCTATTGAATAAATTAAGCCTTGCCTAATGGAGTACATATAACCTATGATTCACAGTTTAAATCTTTGAGGATCATTGTGTTTTTTAAGAAGTTTCCAACCTGGTCATAGTAAGGTTGTGTTGATGATAATATTTCCCCACAAGAAAAAAGATGAATCCTAAAAGCATCCTTATTTCCTTTGCTAATGAATATTTGAATTTTAATATTTTGTAAATTGAAATCCATTTGAGGAAAGTCGGCCCAGCTGTCATAAAACTAATAAAAATGTTGTCTAAAAAAATATATTTTTATATAGCAGGTCGGCTCAACAAAAATCCATGTTGAAACTATATAGATACACCTTCAAACCTCATTTAAACTTGGTGTGACAACTATGATTTTCATTTTTGAAATGAGGAATTTCGGGTACACAGCCTAAGGAAGCCACAATCTTAAAAAGGAAAGCAAAAGTACGAAGTTTTAGTTTTCAATTTATATTTTTTGGGTATATTGATTGAGCAACAGATGATATAAGAAGATTGTGTTGGGGTTTATGCTGGTTGTTTATCTCTCTCTCTCTCTCTACAGTAAGTGATGCAAGTCAATGGTAAGTTTGCTCCAACTTGTTCAAGTTATGTTATTTACCCTCAATAGCAAACCGAAGCCCTAAAGGGCCTCTCCTTAGTCATTGCAAGCATGACACAATTCTGAGAAAGGTGTTGGGGCTCAATTCAGTCAACAATGGACCCCTGACAGTCAATATCCTACTCTTATGTGACATTAGCTCAAGAAAGTTTTTAAGTATGATCTTTGTGCATCAATTGAGTTAATAAGTCTACTCTTTAGGCATAGACTAGTGTACCAACTTGTCTAAGAAAAGTGTCAGTATGCACATATGTGCTGAGTCTATATGGCATGCTACTGTTGATGAAAAATACAGAAGTGATCTTGTTTCATATCTAGGATAAAATTGAAGTATGAAGTGACCAAATAAGTGCATACATGATCTAATAGCATACTTAACAAGAATATTGATGCCAACTCTGTAAGAATATAGTTATAGAACTTGTGAGGCATGTGTGAATCCATCAGTGAAATTATCGATTAGTATTGAGCAGACCTGGAGCAGTACCATGTGCATTGGTTGATGACAAGAATTGGCAGTGACAACTAACTTGACAAGGGATAGAAGATATGGTTTTAATTGACTGAGATAGTGCATGTATGATTAGATTCCTTAGCATGAAAAACACATGATGAATCTTAAATGCATGAGAAGGACTTGACAAGTAAATACATGACCAGTTGATAACATGACACTCAACAGTACAGTGATAGGTTTGACATTGCAGTGATTGATAACAGACAGTGTCTTGGCACGCAGTGACATGATTGACTTTACTGTGGCAATAGATTGAGGTTGATGAGAAGAGGTTGATGAGCAGAGGTTTATGAGAAAAGGTTGATGATAGTGATGCAAGATAATTCTTGCACTTGAGGATTAGACTCCTCACCCTTTCTCAGTTGTACCTAAGAATACCAAGTTGGGCCCTGTTGTAAGAATTGGCACTCTTCTTATCATTTGGTGTTGATTGTAATCGCGAATATTGAATTCTTCTATGTACAATACATAAAACAAGTTTACCAAACAAATGTTGTGTCTTCTTGTGTTGTGTTGCTACTTATTATTTATTGTTAATTAATTGAGAGGTTCTTATGTAATGATGATATACTTGGTAGCATAATGCATTGATGAAATTTGCTAATTTGATAGAAGCTAAAAAGGTTTTAAATAGTCATCACATTGATTCACCCCCCCTCTTAGTGTGACCATTGTGTCGAACAAGATCAACAAAAGGATTTTGGTAAGCATTTATCAATATCTAGTGAAATGAGGGCATTGTTTAATATCTCACAAATGCATGAAATATGGATTAGCTTCACTTTAAGTGGAGACCTCATGAATTCCATTGCTTGATGGATCCCTTGTAAAGACTCGACAATAAGGTGTGACACTACCCAACACTATAGTGGCTCTACTAATGGGCTTTCGTACCAAGGATATTAAGGGATCACCCAACTCCATTTATGAGTCTACTTTGCCAAAGTATCAACAATAGGATGCATTAGGGAGACCTTGACACCAAATAAAATAAGGATTGAAGGAATTGTCCATATACATCAAATGATCTCCGACCATGTATCTAAGAGAAAGAGGTCCAAATGAATGAATGAGATTGACTTGGATCTTGACTCCACGACTAATGAAAAGTTTCCATTTTGCAAGACAAGAAATGGTGTAGATGACATTACATGCACAATTACAATCTAAATTCTATGGGGTTACTATTAAAACTCCCTCTATATGTTTGGCCTCATGACCTACAATGAGGAAATTGAACTACAAAGTGGAGGCAATAGACAAAAAATTCAAGGAAGAAGAGACTGCTAGTTGATGCGGGGGAGGTTTCATTGTTGTGTGAGTTCTTTGGTCAACATAAGGGTTTTGGAACATAAGCAATCCACCAAATTAATGAGGGGGGGACTCGAAATGTTGTAAGGATGCAGGATCAAAACACTAAAACCTATTCACATAGTAACAAGAGTGTGGTTGATATTTAAATGGGAAAGCAGCAATCTCATATTGAGAGTGTGTTTTAATGCACAAAATAATAGGTAGAATTTCATATGATTTGGGTTGTTGAATATTTTATAGTGGTAGAGAAAGAAATAAAAAATATAGTTTAACAGATTATTCTTGAATCTTGTTGCTAAGACACAATGACAAAGTCCTCTTATCGAATTTGTTGTTATCTATACTTAGATTTGGTTGTGTTTTTCCAAAACCTTGATCCAATTATGAATAGGAAGACATGGCAGTGGTAGAAAACTATTCCAAATAGCAAGAGGATGAAAGGAAAAATACAAGCTTTCCCTAGTGGAATTAAGACTATCCAAGGGCACTAAACACATTTACTTTGAAATTGGAAATTTTTTATTCCAATGACATCATCAAAAATGATTTTTGTGTTTTTTAGTCTTTGTTCACACTCCAAATGTCACGTCCCGAACCCTTACTCAGTGGAGAGGACGCGACAACATCTCTCAACTCGGGCTGTCTAAGCCCCCATGAACATGATACATATATAAAAAATGATTTGAAATAAAACATACATAAGTATAAACAGATGCATAATGCAATCTACAACGGAAGCATAATTCATTAAATTCCATATAAATATATAAAATGCATTGAACTTAAAGCATATAAATACACAAACGCATAATAAAATGTACATGATATATACAACGGAAGCAAATCATTCATTCAACACATTCATGCATTCAACATGTTCATGATAATTCCATAATCATTCATAAGAAAATACAGTTGTCGAACTTTAAATAAACAAGAATACTTATCTTTGAAAGAAGCTTGTCCCGCAACCAACTATGTCGCTGCAACGTTCCACCCAACCATTAGCCAGTGTACTCTTTAATCTCTCAACAACACTGCCACCCCCGAGTTGGGCATGATTTTCCCCAAGGAATAAGGAACACTAGCAGACTTTCCCCATATCCAAGGATACAATAAAACTCAGTCAAGCCAACACAAACAGTGGTTTACACTTAGCCAAATTCACATGAGACACAGCCAAGCCAACATATGGGTTTATCAGGCTACCAGCCAAGCCATCCTTCTAGTTGGGTTTATCAGGCTGCCAAGGAGGTGGAAAGACTGAATGCTAAGCTAGTGAGCTCAACCCCAGAGCTATGAACACCCACACCAAATCTAGCCTGACATCTAAACAATTACACACCCAACACAAGGAATCATTCCCTTCTCTGCTACACGGTCCCTCAGGCCATGCCTTCCCTTCCAGTGCTATTCAGGGCATGCAACGAAGAAAACCAACCTTCTAGATTGGTCTGTGAGGTTCTTTCACACACTAGGTTTATCAAGCAAGTCTAGAATCCATTTCCATTCCTTCAATCAATGTAGATGCCAAAGCCAGGATGTGCAAACAGTTATCTCAATACCGACATTAGCAAAACATAGCATATGCTACGGATTACATACACACAGTAATCAAGAATTTCTAAACATTGTTGGAGCCACACCGACTGCTGCAAAAATACTCAAACGAAAACGCTTGCTGGTTACTCAAATCAAAGACACAAAATCGAATTCAGGGAAATCATATTCAGGAAAACAACTAGAAAACAAGAGAAAATATGAAGAAAAACAATCCACGGAGGAAAACCAGAAACATGAAGGAACAAGTTGTTGAATAGGGGAAAATCGTCAAGGGTTCAGACTCAGAATCGTTTTTTCTTGCTTGTTGTTGCGTGCATGCCCAATTGGGTTTCCAAAAACGTTTTGTTCAATCCAAATCGTGAGGGAAGGTGAAACCTTGCCGTCTGAGGGAAAAGTGGTTGTTTTTGGTGTTTTCTTGCCCAAGAAATTCAAAAAACGTTTTTCTCAAAGTGGGGCTCTACCCAATTCAAATTTCCCCACTCTTCCAATCGCCCCCTCCCTCATCCTTAGGAAAATCATGCCCCCATCTCATTTAGTTGCATTGACATAGCCGTCTTTGGGTTTTTTTAATTAAAATTGCAATTTTAACATAATGTCTAGCTTTTTAATGTTTAGCTTGCATAAAAAATACCATCGGCCACATCTTAATTGCCGAAACATAAACACTAAATCAATGGTGGGTCTTTTTCCTAGCTCCACACCATGATTATTTACATCATTTTATTTAAATGAAAACAGGGTCAAAACCAGGGTATTACATTCCCCTCCACCTTCAACAACACTGTCCTCGGTGCTTTACAACATTGAACAAAAATTCTTGCTGGTACTGCCCTCAACAATTCATAGATTCGAACAAAAATGGATGTTCCAGTCGCATGTCATCCTCCAGCTCCCACGTAGCTTCTTCAGGACCATAGTGATCCCATTGCACCTTCACGTGTCCTATTGCTCAGTTCTAGAGCATTGTGACATTCCTAGCGAGGATGCGCATAGGCTCGATTTGGAACTCTCCCTCTGGTTCCACCTGAATCACATCCCAATTTATT
The DNA here is from genome assembly GCA_001517045.1 of Pseudotsuga menziesii. Classification (NCBI taxonomy): domain Eukaryota; kingdom Viridiplantae; phylum Streptophyta; class Pinopsida; order Pinales; family Pinaceae; genus Pseudotsuga; species Pseudotsuga menziesii. The sequence goes on from LPNX010782572.1 coordinate 22,360, forward strand.
ACATGGTTAGGATCATGTACATACTTCTTAAGCAAATAAACATGAAAAACATTATGAGCTCTAGTGTTAGCAGGCAATGCAAGTCTATATGCAACTGGCCCTATTCTTTCAAGCACTTCAAATGGCCCACAGTATCTAGGTGACAACTTGGCACAACTTCCAAGATTCAAGGAAATCTTCTTTTCCTTCACTCTAAGGTAAACATGATCCCCAACACTGAACTCTCTGTTCACCCTATGCTTATCTGCATAAATTTTTTGTCTATCCTGGGCTGCCTTCAAATTCTGCCTGATCTTTACAACTTCCTGCTCCATCTCCTTGAGCAATTCTGGACCAAGCACAACCCTGTTCACTAGATTATCCCAAGTCACTGGTGTCCTACACCTTCTGCCATACAAAGCTTCATACGGACGTCTCATCCCCAAGGACACTTGTTTTCCATTGTTATCAGCAAACTCTACTAGGTGTAAATAATCTTCCCACTTGGTTGGTTTTTCCATCACATACATGCGAAGCAAGTATTCCAGCACTTGGTTAACTCTCTCGGTCTGACCATCGGTCTGAGGATGGTAGGTAGTGCTGAAATTCAATTTTGTACCCAAATCTGCAAACAACCCTTTCCAAAAATTGGAAGTGAACTTGACATCTCTGTCAGAGACTATTGCCTTAGGCAATCCATGCAGTTTGAAAATCTCCTTCATGAATATCTTTTCAATGTCATTAGTCTTATGCGTAGACTTAACCGGTATAAAATGTGTTGCCTTTGTCAACTTGTCCACCACAACCATGATGGAATCATGTTGTCTCCAGGTCATTGGCAATCCTATAATAAAATCCATGGAAATAACTTCCCATTTCCATTCTGGAACTGGAAAAGGCTGCAACAAACCTGTTGGGTGTTGATCTTCAACCTTCACTTGCTGACACTTCATGCACCTTGAAATATATTCATCCATGTCCTTTTTCATTCCTGGCCAAAAGTACTGCTTTCTAGCTGTAGCAATCATCTTTTGATATCCTGGGTTACCAGAATATGGAGTTTGATGGATCTCATCCATAACAACCCTCCTCAAATCTGCTACATTTGGAATATAAATTCTTCTCTTATAATTAAGAAGTCCATCTTCTTCCAATTTATATCCCTCACACTTCTTTCCAAGGCTTTGCTGCTGCAACTTGTCCTTGACCTATGCATACAATTCATCTTCAACAACATGATTAGCAATCTGCTACCTCAAATCTAATTGGAAAATACTAATGGATGCCACATGCATCTCCTGCACCTTCATGCTGAGTGCATCAACTACCTTATTCTCTTTTCCCTTTATGTGCTTGATTTCAAAATCAAACTCACATAAAAACTCCAACCATCTCGCTTGCCTAGCATTCAAAGTAGGTTGATCAAACAAATACTTCAGACCACAATGGTCTGTCCTTAGCTCAAATCTTCTGCCCATCAAGTAATGGCTCCACATCTTGAGAGCATGTACTATGGCTGCAAGTTCTAGATCATGAGTGGCATAGTTCTTCTCATGCTCCTTCAACTTCCTCGATTCATAACATATCACGTGGTTGTCTTGCATAAGAACTCCTCCAAGTCCTTGGCCACATGCATCTGTACACACCACAAAATATTTCTCTGGGTCTGCAACTTTTAAGAATGGTGCACTTGTGAGAAGATACTTCAACCGCTGGAAACTTTCTTCACACTTTGAGGTCCATTCGAACTTTATCCCCTTCCTTTGCAAAGAAGTGATAGCATGTGCAACGTTGGAGAGTCCTTCAATGAATCTCCTGTAATATCCTGCAAGCCCCATAAAATATCTTACCTTGGTCACATTCTTTGGAGTAGGCCAATTCTTAATAGCTTCAATCTTGTCAGGGTCTACAGATATACCCTCCTCTGAAATAATGTGTCCCAAGTACTGAATTCTATCCCTATAGAAGTCACACTTGCTTAGCTTTGCATACAACTGATATTCTCTAAGCAATTGCAATGTTAGTCCCAAATTTTCTTCATGATCTTATTCATTCTTAGAATAAACAAGAATGTCATCAAGGAAAACAAGAATGAATTTGTCCAAATACTTGTTGAAGACACTATTCATAAGGCACATAAATGTTGTTGGTGCATTTGTGAGACCAAATGGTACCACTACAAACTCATAATGGCCATACCTTGTTCTGAAGGTTGTCTTATGAATGTCTTCGTCCTTGATTCTCACCTAATGGTAACCAGACCTCAAGTCAATCTTGGAAAATACCTTTGCTTCTTTCATTTGATCAAAGAGGTCATCAATTCTTGGCAAGGGAAATGTGTTCTTCACCATGACTTTATTCAGCTGCCTATAATCAATACACAATCTGAGTGTACCATCTTTCTTCTTTACAAACAGAACTAGTGCTCCCCAAGGAGACACACTCGGCCTAATATACTTTTTATCCAACAATTATTGCAGCTGCATCTTCAGCTCTAACATTTATGGTGTACTCATTCTGGAGGGTGCTCTTGACACTGGTGCTGCTCCTGGCACAAGTTCAATTGTGAAATTTATGTCCCTCTTTGGAGGAAGTCCTAGAACCTCATCAGGAAAAACATCCTTGAAGTCTTGCAACATAGGATAGTATTCCAACCTAGGAGTTTCATTCTTTGTTGCCTCCTCAATATGGGCTGCATGCAACTGGCAACCTTTTCTACAAAACTTCTTCAACTGCATTGCTGAAATCTGCCTTACCGAGATTACCTTTGGAATGCCTCTTACAACTACTGGGTTCCCTTCTTCATCCATGCATTCAAAAGTCTTGTTATAACAATCAAGCATCACTTTGTGAGCTTCTAACCAATCCATTCCAATGAGAACATCATAGGAACCAATTGGTAGAACATTTAGATCTACACAAGTGACCAATCCATTCATTACCAATGGACATTCTTCCACCACTTCATTCACCTTTCTCTTAGTTCTAGTGGCTAGTTGAACTAACCAAGACTTTCTATGCTTTTATTTCCTAAGAGCACAAACCTACACTACTCTAGGAGCAATATAACTGTGATTAGAACCAGGGTCAATAAAAATAGAAATAGATTGCTCAACAATATTACCTGCAACTTCAACCACCGTTGACTGGTGATCTGCCTGATGGTCTTCCAGTGCTGCATAAATTCTAGGTACGGCCCTTGCTACTTGTCCCACTGTTTCTGCCTTTTGAATATTGTATGATGGACTTGCATGTTCATTCTCAAGTGGACAGTGCTTACGCATGTGGGGTCCTCCACATTTCCAACATTGGAGTGGTCCTATGTTCTGCTGGGGATCTTTTGGCTTCTCTCCCGTCGCTCTAGCTGGCTTCTTCTCAACTTGTGTTGGTTGCTTCTGTTGATTCCTAAAGTTAGAAGGTTTGTAACCTTTCTTCCTTTGGTCAAACTTCTCACTCCTTTTGTCCTTCCATGTTTTCTGGTAATCCGATTTGTTCTTGCTTTGCTCGTAGCAATACTTAGCTTTTCTTATTTCTTCTTCTAGAGTCCCAGGTTCATAGAACTCAATCCGGTCTTTGTAGGACTGAGGCAGTCCACTCAAAAAACGTTGGATCTTTACCTTCTCATCTTTAATATACCTGACATACCTCAACAATTCCAAGAACTTGTTTGCGTATTCCTCCATGGTTTGATATCCCAATCTCAGCTCATGGAACTCTTTAATCAAGTCATCATAGTACTTGTCAGAGAGGTACTTCTCCTTGAAATACTTCTGGAACTGCTTCCACACAATCTTCCTTTCATTGATTTTCTTTACTTTTCTGAAATGCTCCCACCATATGGATGCTCTTCCATTCAAATTGAAAATGGATACTCTAGCTTTCATATTCCCAGAATAGTCTTGGACTTGGAAATATTTCCTCATTCCCAGAAGCCAATCTTCAGCTTCTTGACTAGTTTTTACCTCACCATTAAAGGTAGGAGGCCTTTCCTTCTTAAATTCATCTTGTGAGTGGTTCTGGTAGCGCCTCCTTCTCTGATTCTTGTGCGAAGAAGAACTTGAATCTCCAGTGGACCCTTTAGAGTCATATGACTCACTAGGTGATCTCTTTCTTCTTCTAGCAGTGTTCTTACTTCCTTCTGGATTTTCTATCAAACATCTGTAAAAAATTGCAGCATGGCTGCATTCAGCTGATTATGCTCCTCCTAAGCCTTAACCAATCTTTCATTATATGCCCTGTAACTCTGCATCTCCACCATCAGGATTCTCATGGTGGCTACAAAATTTGGGGGAGTCTCTTGCAATCTTCTCCCATTAGATTTTGTTTCAGCATTTCCAACTTGGACATTTTCCCCCATAACATCTTCCTCATACTCATTGGGGTTCTGTACATAATCATGTAGGTTGTCGGTTCTCATGGCTGAACCACAACTCACTTTACCCAATTGCACTATCTGGAATGATGCTTTTGAAGATGACTATGTTTCTGCAAAATGTGTTAATAACACAGTTTGTTAAATTATAAATTTATAGCATTCTCAGAAATTCACAACTACTTACCTTCACTTGTAAAAATCACATATATTGACAAATTTTCCCAAACACAGAATTTTCTTTCACAAAGAACAACTATCTCGGGGAGACAACGGGGATCAAGGGGGCTTGCCCCCTTGTAGGCCGCCACTACAGGGCGGGTCGAGGGCAGTGCCCTTGTTTTTTTCTTTTGTAAATAATTTGATTTCGTGCAATCCAGTGCATGAACAGACTGCCATTTTTCACTTTTCAGACCCCTGAAAATCTCACTAAAAACCTGCTAAAAATCCTTGTTTCAGAGCAAAATTTTCACCCGCTGCATCGAAAAATTTTTAGACTTTCACCCGCTACAGCGACTCTATATTCATCTTCCATCCGTCGTAGAGGCTCCAACTTCTTTTCTCATCTGCCGTAGCGGCTCGTTCTTCAACTTTCTGCCGCCGCACATCAGCTCGATCTTCAAATTCCTTCCGCCGCACGTCGGCTCGATCTTCAAATTCCTTCCGCTGCACGTCAGATTGATCTTCAAATTCCTTCCGCCATACGTCGGCTCATTCTTCAAATTTCTTGCGCTGTGTAGCAGCTCTTTCCCCAACTTCCATCTGCAACTACAACCCTGATCTTCTTTTGCTCGCCACCACCAAGCCAACACTTAGTCAATTTTCTTTCCCTCAGCGACGAAAAACTTGGTTTCTACCCGTCGTTGCAGCTCGAGCCCCGATTTTCTTTCGCCATTGCGGCTCGAAGCCTGACTTCTTCCCACTATTGTGGCTTGGTTCTCAAAATGCATTCGCCGCACAATCACTTAGAAAATTTCCGAAAATTTTCTCTCCGTCGACGAGATTTGGTTGTTTCATCTACTGCGTCGGCGATGAACATGGCAACACACCTAACGTATCGACTCTCTCTTGATGACCCAGCTCTTACAGCGGCTCATTCGTGAAAAACTTCCCACTGTTATGGATCTCCTTTAGCCACCCCAGCCACTACAGCAGCTCACATTTGGCTTTCTCAGCTGCCAAGGAAAAATACTCAGAGAAAATTTCAAAAACAAAATTTCCTGTCTACCCTCTTTCCTTCTANGCCCCCCCAGCCACTACAGCAGCTCACATTTGGCTTTCTCAGCTGCCAAGGAAAAATACTCAGAGAAAATTTCAAAAACAAAATTTCCTGTCTACCCTCTTTCCTTCTATCTGAATAGAGAGGTTGGTTCTTCATGGCCCATTGAGGCCCAAAGTTGAAACTAGAGCTCTGATACCACACTGTCACGTCCCTAACCCTTACTTAGCGGAGAGGACGCGACAACATCTATCAACCCGGGCTGTCTAAGCCCCCATGAACATAATACATATATAAAAAAATGCTTTGAAATAAAACATACATAAGTATAAACATATTCATAATGCAATCAACAACAGAAGCATAATTCATTAAATTCCATATAAATTTATAAAATGCATTGAACTTAAAGCATATAAATACACATACACATAATAAAATGTACATGATATATACAGCGGAAGCAAATCATTCATTCAACACATTCATGCATTCAACATGTTCATGATAATTCCATAATCATTCATAAGAAAATACAGTTGCCGAACTTTAAATAAACAAGAATACTTGTCTTTGAAAGAAGCTTGTCCCACAACCAGCTATGTCACTGCAAAGTTCCACCAAACCATAGGCCAATGTGCTCTTTAATCTCTCAACAACACTGCCACCCCCGAGCTGGGCATGATTTTCCCCAAGGAATAAGGAACACTAGCAGACTTTCCCCATAGCCAAGGATACAATAAAAATCAATCAAGCAAACATAGTTGGGTTTATCAGACTTACACAGGAAGTGGTTTACACTTAGCCAAATTCACATGAGACACATCCAAGCCAACAGATGGGTTTATCAGGCTACAAGCCAAGCCATCCTTCCAGTTGGGTTTATCAGGCTACCAAGGAGGTGGAAAGACTGATTGCTAAGCTAGTGATCTCAACCCCAAAGCTATGAACACCCACACCAGATCTAGCCTGACTTCTAAACAATTACACACCCAACACAAGGAAGCATTCCCTTCTCTGCTAGACAGTCCCTCAGGCCATGCCTTCCCTTCCAGTGCTATTTAGGGAATGCAAAGAAGAAAACCAGCCTTCTAGATTGGTCTGTGAGGTCCTTTCACACACTAGGTTTATCAAGCAAGTCTAGAATCCATTTCCATCCCTTCAATCAATGTAGATGCCAAAGCCAAGATGTGCAAACAGTTATCTCAATACCGGCATTAACAAAACATAGCATATGCCAGGGATTACATGCACACAGTAATCAAGAATTTCTGAACATTGCCGGAGCCAGACCGACTACTGCAAAAATACCCAAACGAAAACATTTTTTGGTTACTCAAATCAAAGACACAAAATTGGATTCAAGGAAATCGTATTCAGGAAAACAACTAGAAAACAGGAGAAAACGTGAAGAAAAACAATCCACGGAGGAAAACCAGAAACGTGAAGGAACAAATTGTCGAATAGGGGAAAATCATGAAGGGTTCAGACTAAGAATCGTTTTTGCTTGCTAGCTGCTACGTGAATGCCTAATTGGGTTTCCAAAAACGTTTTGTTCAATCCAAATCATGAGGGAAGGTGAAACGTTGCCGTATGAGGGAAAAGTGGTCGTTTTTGGTGTCTTCTTTCCCAAGAAATTCAAAAAACGTTTTTCTCAAAGTGGGGCTCTGCCCAATTCAAATTTCCACACTCTTCCAATCCCCCGCTCCCTCATCCTTAGGAAAAATCATGCGCCCGTCTCATTTAGTTGCGTTGACATAGCCAGCTTTGGGATTTTTTAATTAAAATTGCAATTTTAACGTAATGTCTAGCTTTTTAATGTTTAGCGAGCATAAAAAAAAATGCCATTGACCACATCTTAATTGCCGAAACATTAACACTAAATCAATGGTGGGTCTTTTGCCTAGCTCCACACCATGATTATTTACATCATTTTATTAATGCAAATGGGGTCAAAACTGGGGTATTACACCAAAGTTATTGGAATTTCATTTATTATTATTGTAATAAGAGACTACAAAACTATTAAGTGGTGGGAAAGAAACCTTGTGAATGGATCTTAGGAAAATTATGTTCTATATTTTGATTGATTTTCTAAACATAATCTAAGGAAATAACCACACAAATAAAGGATGGATAGATATATATAGATAGATGGATGGATAGATAGATAAATTGGTAGATAAATTGTGCCACATTTACTTACCTTAAAGTAGATTAATCGGTTCCATGACAGTGCTACCAATTTATGTTGGCACATCTAATATGCCAACATGAATGGGTAGAACTATCATTGGTGCACTAAGTCATCCACCAATGAACTTCTGCATGCATTAAAATGTGTTATGGTGAACTATTTATTTAAGTGTCTATTCCAACCACGTGTGCTACCCACACAAGTCACATGTGTCTTTCTTTAATTTTTGCACTTAATTGGATAAATTACTTCATTGGTGTTGTGCCAATACACCCTGTAACACACTAAGTAGAGAAATAAATAAAGATGTGATAATTTGTTTCAAATATTAGATGCACTTATGATGGTAATTAAGAACATTGAGGCACATTATGCTTTCTAATCCAAGTTGATACATTGCTAAAGTGAGACATATGGCCTCATAATTCAATGAATCAAGTGTGTTTAGTATCGCCATGGATAATGTACTAATTCATACCAAAATGTATCAATGTGTGCAATGAAGTGGAGATACACCAATTTTTTTTAAGTCACGTGTATCACTTTCATACATGATCCATTGTATTTAAATGATGCACTTATGTGGATAGGTTTCACTAATAACGATGTGCCTAAACATCTTATAGTGCATCAAGGAGAACAATGCACTAAAGTAATTCAAATATTGGCATGCTTATATGTTCAAGTGCACCATGAGTGACCTATAGCATGTAAATGCACAACACCTTAGTGCACACAAAAATCATAGGACACACTAGCAACAATTTTTTTTTAAAGTGAAACTAACTACTAAAATGAAAAAAGAAAGGTGTGAAAATGTAATTTAATACATAGAAAATAAATTACCTAGCCACGTCTCCACAACATAGGCATGGTGGCTCAAGAAATAAGAAATTAATTACAATGTATTTGGGAGAAAACAAATACGAATTTAAATTTGTTGTGGATGAATATTCTTAGTGAAATTCAAAAATTTGGAAGTAGGGAACAATGGTGCATTCATAAACAGATAAAGATCATCAATGCTTGAAGGTGTTGGAAGCATAAGTGGATGGTAAAATTGAGAAATCAATATGGTATTTGTACTTTTTATTTAACCCTGCCATAGTTCCCGTGTATCCTAAGAGATTGGTATGCATCTCATGTGTGCAAGTGCACATGTGCGTACACACGTGCACGTGCACACTCTCTCTCACACACACAGGTGCATGGGTAAAGATATAGGTTTAGTGTGCACCATCAAGCTATATTTTCTTTAAATTGATGCTTTTATAAATTTCAAGTGTGGTCACTATCTAAATTATTATTGGTATTGATTGGTGCATTTAAATATTTAGTGTGCATTGAAAACAAAACCTTCGCTTTCCCTTCTTTGTAAAATTTAGAATAGGAATTCCCTAAAAACTTATTTTCCTTGTAATGCCTAGATTAATCTAAAGTTTATGTAGAAAAACTAGATATTTTTGCATTAACCATTGCAACTTCTAAGGTTCATGGGACATGCACATTTCCCTAACCACTATACAAACAATGCTAAAGGAATCATTCACCTAAGTGTAGTGTATTATTTCTCACATCCAAATGCAAAGAAAAAATACCAAGGGGTTATGCAATCCTTCACTACCACATTTGGGTACAAAGTATAATGTTTTTATCAATGATGTTTCATCCAAATCTGGTTTCACTTCTGAAGGACTTTCAAGCAATTGTTCGTTGAAATTTTTTGTCGTAAGTTTGAACCCATTATATGCACATCATAAATTCAACAAAAGAAAAATAGAACTTTGTTGACCTATCATTGCATGACCGACACAATTTTGTCATAACAGAGACCTAGAGTGACAAAATATTGTTTATAGAATTATCATTTTCCTTTTTTTCAATGTTGCACCTTCAACGAATTATCATTGGAATTGAGCTCACAACACTGAAAAAGCATCATTATAAACCAGGTCACAAATGACTTGGAGGGTTGTTGATAGGAGTCACATGCCTGACGAACAGTCCCATGAAACATTTGTAGATGTTTGTTGAAAGTCCAACAAAAATGTTGTAGCATTGACGAATCACGCGTCACAAACTATGTTAATAGTTTAATGAAAAGGGTGTTGAAATTTCGATGATTGTCTATACATGTTTTAGAAAAATACAAACTTGTATACTTATCCCTAACAAGAACCCTCTGGAAAAGGGTAACCCAAGGGAATTGTGACAAATTCAGTGAGGATTTCAGTGGATAGGTTTAAAAGCTATCTTTTGGGAAATGGGTAAGTAGAACTAATGCTACATAGCATAGTAGGGGGCACACATTATTTTGGTGTAAGAGATGGAAATGATTCAACTAGCATATTCTCTTGAAGTTGAAAATATTAAGGTGTATTTAGGTCATGTAACAAATTGAAAGAAATTATTAACTTAAAATATGGAAACAAAACAAGTATGGATGCAAAAGAAATATAATAGTTAGATTAAAAGAGTTAATTGATAGCTAGATATAGATATCATTCTTAAAAATAACAATAATAAGGTTAATATGCAGAACTACATGGTTAATGGTATTATTGTCTCTAAATAAATCTTTATGAAAACATTAAGGGTTAAAAAATGATGTGCTCAAATCTAAATTTGGACTAATATATATTCATATGTATTAATTGATATGCACATTGAAATTAGTGGTGAAAAGAAAGTACACATGACAAGAAAAGAAAAGGTTGGGAGTACATTTTTAATGCCTAAAATACCTATGAAAATTTTCCATACGCCCATTAATGTTTCCCACTCCAATATTTTTTGTATTAATTTTGAGAATGACTCCTTGGGACGCCCATTAATGTTTCCCACTCCAATATTTTTTGTATTAATTTTGAGAATGACTCCTTGGGACGCCCATTAATGTTTCCCACTCCAATATTTTTTGTATTAATTTTGAGAATGACTCCTTGGGTGACGATTTTGAGATCAATCTTTCATTCAACCTTACTAGTAAATGCAGAATAATATTCCTATGTGCATGCAATCTAGAAGAATATCGCAATGCAGATAATTACTTAATCATGAGATGGAGAAGAATTCGAGCAATAATATGTACAAATAGAACTAGTTCAAACTCCCATTTACAAAGTAAATCCACAACCATCCTTTTATCAAGATGGAAAAATCATCTAAAGATCAAAAGAGGACACACATAAAGTAACCACACAATGGATGCATTGATGGATGTTGAAATAATATCATGATGATATACTCACAGGTGAGGGAATCACAATAAGTATGGAGAATTGGGATTTATTGTTTCAAAATAACATTCCTTGATATGCACCCCAAGTAGACAACATTTCAATTTGTGCAAATTATATAATAATCCCTATTAAAATATCGAATCGATAGAATTTATGCCAAAGTGCATAGCCTCTAATTAGAATTGTGTTCTCTCAGTTGGAATAATGAAATAATTTGTTAGATATAGAAGGCCTTAATATCCATGTGTATTCCTAGCAAGAAATTGTGACATACCTTTTGTTTTGTCATTTTGCATTTAATAATTCGATATCACATTTCCTCCTTGGCTCTTCATCATCTCAAATCCAATGTGGTAATACACTAAACATGGGATGGCTAGTAACAACGTTGATGAAGTCACCAATTTAGAATTGTATAGATAGGATAATAATATAGATCGTGGGATGTCTAGTGTGAGGAGGAAGTTTTTCCAATTGTGAGGTGAATCGAGGAATAGAGAATGTGATTGATTTACTTGTAAAACTTATATCTAACCACTTGAAAAATATCATAGGAGTTTTGATTGATGACCTTGAGGGAATATCCTATTGTTACACCTAAATCTCCTCACCATCCTGATCATGAGATAGGTACCTCGGTGTTTGCTTCATTCCCTCAGAGTTTTGAATGGGAGAAATGAAATAAGGAATATTTTTCCCTTGTATTTATCCATGTTTTGAGCCACCACCGCACCTTGCATATTAACAAGAGGTGTTACCCAGCCAACAACACACCTTGCACTCTTGCACAGTGTGGTGCTTCCACTTGTTGACTTCATACAAAAGGAGGTACCCCTTAGTAACGCTCCTTGACCTTCTGCAAAGTGGAGTTCTCTTCCCAAAAATTCAAAAAAGAGAAGATATCGAGGAATTTCTAGAAGAAACCCTCGTAGAGCCTCATCCCAAAGAATCTGGAGAGGTGGATATCGAATTCCTCCATCCATGGGATGATCCCTTAACCTTCTCCATAAGATAATTAACCTACCCTATCCCTTTTGGACTTTAAATACACCTTTACCCCTCATGGTTGAAGGAGGAAGAAGAGAGTGAGAGCACCCAAATGTTGGCCAAACAATGTTAGAATCTTTGATGCATTGGAGCTAGGTGAGGCATAGAGGAAAAGTGTTCATAGAGAAGTGTTCATAGGAAAGGTGTTCATAGGGAAGTGTTCATAAGGATTTCCAATTGTTATCTCTCTCTCTCTCTTCATTGTGGTAGACGAATTCAGTACAGAAGGCAGCAACGAAGTCTTGAGGTCTGGTTCAGGTTCCTTTTGGAAGTAGTGACCTTGCGAAAATGTATCCCAGGCATCCAAGTTCATTTTGAGGCATCTATGATCACTTTCAAGCACCCAAAGGGAATCCGCGGTCATATTTCAGGCATCCGAGATTAGTTTTAGAACATCTAAAGTAAGTTTCTATTAACCCGAGCCCTGACTAGGGCACATATCAGACCCCTATAGTATCCATCATCCCTAAGGGCTTGTATTGCAAGAATCCAAAGTTTGTTTCAGGCACCCAAACCCTTTGTTCAAGAACCCAAAGACGGTGTCTCATGAATCCATGGTTTCAATCAGGAAATCAAGGGTTTCTCTTAGGAATCAATGGTTTTAACAGTCTATTTCATACTCGACCCATCAACCAAACTTCAACCATATATCGACTTTAACTTCTATCAGTTTTCTTCAACTTAGTTGACCATTGACTATACCATCGATTTCCAAACAAAGAAGATAACACAACAACAATGGATTCACCACATTTTTGAAATTGAAGGATTCTAATATGGCAAGGAAGTGACAAGCACAAATATATATATATATATATATATATATATGTATATATATATATATATATATA
>LPNX010782573.1:0-36737 GCA_001517045.1 Pseudotsuga menziesii
TTGAGGATGAAGATTCTGAAGTTGAAGAAATTTTTATGAAGTGGAGCCCAGAAGAAATCAAGTTTTACTATGAACTAAAGTTGCAAGAGTCCATTGAGCACGACATTGATGACTGCATCGAGAAATGGGAGCATCACATTTATGTGGAGTTGGAAGCATTTGTAAACATTAAAGACAAATGTTCTCAAGAATATGCAAAAGCTTTGAGGACAAAGAACCACAATCAGAAGTCAAATTTCAAAATGTCGAAGAACAAAGTAAAAAGGGTTGTGAAGCAGAACAGAGTCAAGATGAAACATATATGGAGTAGCAAGTCAAGGAAGAAGCTACATCTGCATCACTATCTAACATCAAGAAAGGTCAAGATGAAATTGTTAATTTGTAAGCCTAGCTGAGACTGAGACCAGCAGGCATGTTCTGTTATGTTAGATATAAAATCCATTTCTACATTAAGGGGGTATGTTGGAATAATGTAGAAATGATAGGCATGTTGCTTGGGATTGGATTGTGTGTGTCTCCTAAGATCAAGAGATAGGTTTGAGATCCATGAGTGTAGGATCTAAGATTTGGTTTGTTGATGATTGAACACTATATATTGTAATCATTTAATATTGGTTAATTGAATTGGTTTGATACCATTCCAGTTTGTATGTGCGAGCCTTTGGCTCTGCACTTCCTCCTCTCCATATTCTTAATTATAAAGTGTGCCTTTATCTGTGAGTTTCCTCTTCCATTCATTAATATTTTCACAAAGTGTTAAGGTGTGTGAGTTTCCTCTTCCATTTCATTAGTTTAAAAAGGGTTAAGCCTTTCATTATTTTAAAAAGGGTTAAGCCCAGGGGCTGTAGGTCAGTTAGTCAATGTGTGTTCGGTTTTGACAAGCAAATGCATCCAGTAGCAGTAGATTTAANAAGAATAAAACACATCGATCCCAGCTCATTACACACAGGCACATCCCTCAAACTGAAATTGTAGCGGCCCTGTCTCCTTCAACGGCTATGCAAAAAAATTGGAACCCCTCAGGATCGGGATCCTGGGCACTCCCGTGAGGGAGTTGGCCCAAGCCCTCAGCTCTGATACCAAATTAACAAACACTATCAATTGAATTAATGAAAAATGAATACATGATTACAATACGTGTGGCTCATTATATAGAGCTCACTGGTTGTTATAAGATCTAACTTATTCCAATGATAGGAAAGTAGGTTGAGCAAATNCTATTCTTATGACTTTCTTCCGTGATTCTTATGGCTTTCTTGAGTACATTCTTTGGCTTGAGTTTGATATACTGCTGTTCAGAAAGCTCCTTTCCAGTTGGAAGCCCTTGATTTCTGCACTTTTAAGCCCACCAACAAACCAGTGCCCATGGTTTTACAAACTAGGTATTATACCGGGATACAAACTAGGTATTAGACCGGGANCAGGTTTTACAAACTAGGTATTATACCGGGATACAAACTAGGTATTAGACCGGGATTTGTAAAGGTCTTCCTCACTGCATTGTGCTGGAAAGTGGCATGGAAATTGGATCCAGCTTACATGCTGACTAAGATCATCAAGATGTGAATTAAGATTCTTGAAGAATCAATACATGTTTCTTTTACAACCACATGAGAAACCGACACTTCAAGGCTAGGTGGCATCCTTCTTCAAACGTGAACATGAACATTCCAGCTGTTCCAATGCACAGTATCTATATACAATCATTGTGAGATTTATGTTAACTTTCCAGGGAAGTTTCTTTCTAGTCTATTATAACAAGAGCTACCAAGTGGTATTGTCTCTGCTTTTTAGATTTTGATAGATATCTTGTAAATAAATATGAGAATATATTCATGACAATGTCTTTATTACATTCATGACAATGTCTTTATTATATTCATGAATACATGATTACAATACGTGTGGCTCATTATATAGAGCTCACTGGTTGTTATAAGATCTAACTTATTCCAATGATAGGAAAGTAGGTTGAGCAAATNTCTTGTGGCAAGTCCATGTCCTTATTACATTCTTGTGACAAGTTAGAGTTACATTTGATTAATAAGAATTTTACAAATGACACTTTACCTTTAATAATTTTACCCCAACTGAACACTTAACATACTTACTTTAGTTATTTGATTAAGGTATTGAAAACAATTAGTTTACTACACAAATCTCTACAACTCTTCTCTGAATCCTTTAGTTATTTGATTAAGGTATTAAAACATTTATTTTACTACACAATTTTCACAAGCTCTTTTTACAAACATTTTATTTTATTAAACCTTTGTTGTTTGATTAAGGTATTAAAAACAAAAAAAATGTGAACCATTATTGTATTGCAAATGGGCATGAATAGCTGCAATTTTTCATTTGTCTTATTAAATTAAAAAAAATATCCTTCACCATGAGGAGGATTGTTCCTTTTGGTTTTTATATTAAATATAAACATAATAATAATCAACAAATTGATTATTATCAATAAAATATGCTATAATCATAATGAACAAATTGATTATTATCAATAAAATATACTATAATCATAATGAGATTATTTTTTTAGAAATCTATTTATTTTTAATGAAGTTTTGTAATAAGTTAAGTTGTGAAAAGAATTTTTTTATTTTGATATTGTAAAATAGTATACATTGATATACATAGTACAAGCTTTTAAATAATTTTTGAAAAATTAAAATTAAAATTGATTATTATATGAATATATAAAAAAATACTGTTTTCTTATTCATATTTTTACCTTGTACTATTTAAAATATATATTTTAAATATTTCTAGCTTACTTAAAGTTCAAAGACATAAAATTAATTATATAACTTAAATATCTTTTATTTTTCTATAAAAAAAAAGAAGTCAAACAAAAAAATAAAAAAAGTCAAACTACATGGATATAGATTTTCACATTTAGAATGGAAAAAAAAATCTATTTTCATATTTGGGATGAAAAATAGTTTAAATCATTTTTGTATTATATAATTTTTAGTTAAATTGAAATTCTTTTATTTTTTGAATTTGTATTTTTAATATATAAATGGATTCAATTTCTTCAAAATCCTTTTTTGATTATGAAATTTTGAGAAAAGAAAAGATCAGAAATATTTTGGCAATATTATGACAAAACCCATATCTCATCAACAATTATTGTTCCAAGACCAAGTTGTCTAAGCTGGAACTAAATGCTTAGTGAATGTTGTATCACTACTTCATAGCATGGTTGCATATTTTAGCTAAAAATTGAAGCTGGTGGCATATGGTCTACAACATGAAAATTTGTATACTGTTATAAGAATATGAATTTATCATAACACATAAGTAGCATTTGATATCTTCCCAAAATAAAATTGGAACTTGGAGTAGTGTTTCAATGATGTAAATGTTTTTTGGGATTCTAACAATCAACAATAAGGTATTCCTTACATCAGAAGGCCTAAGTGTCCAACTTGGGTATTCGGCAATTTTGCTTTCTTCTGAAATGTCATAGAAAATGTTTGTTCAGTCGTGAATTCTACACATTGCAGAAAGTGATTATCTTGGGTTCCATTGAGTTGAATCCTTTTTAACTAAGGTGTGCCTTATTTCGAGAATTTGATCAGTGGATTTACATTTTTTTACAAGAGATTGTATTTGTATACTTGCCTAGCACCACAAAGTGACTAGTTTCAAGAGAACTCCACATCATTGGAAGAGTGGGATGTTACTTGTCATCCTTAATACTTATGCATATCACCCAAGCCACTATAGAACATGGGCATCTAAAATGTACGAGGCATCCATTGAACCCTAACTCTATCAATTTAAAAGTGATTCAACCAAGGAGAAAGAAGAGGAATTTAGAGCAGAATATAATCAACGCCCATTAATGTTCATTATTAGCTAGAATAACCAAGGAATGTAATATAATATCAATAAAACGGGAGCATGCTCAATCATTCTAGAACACTTGCACTTCTAATAAAAGTAAAAATTCCTCATTTAGTGTTCTGAAGAACTTTAAGGTCTATAGGGAATTTAAGATGATAGATAAAGCATTGTGACAATCATTAAACTCAGCCTTAACCCACCCCTTGACCGTTGCCCTGTCTAATATTCACAACTCATGAATAATATCCTATCTATAACATTGGCTATATTACCAATAATAGTCGTTATAAAGGAAAACATATGAACCTCAACATCTTGATTGACAGAGGTCCCAACACAATAAAATCCACTTAGACGTCCATGGACAAACCTAAAAGTGTGCCATCCTAGAACAGGATACTTGGACCTAATGTGTTCAAAAAAAAATCTTCGGACATGAATAGGGTATCCTCGACAACAAAAGAAATAAGAAATAAACATTACAGAAAAAATAGCAAACAATGGGAAAGCAACAAACTTAAAAGCACTTTATCGATTTGAGGACTAAGCCAAGGGCAAAAATCCTGTCATTCATTAAAAAAACACTATCAATTCTCGTGAAGTGAAAGAAGAGAAGTAATGTGCACACCTTGGAAGCTTCAACCCATTTTCTATCTATGAATTCGAGACGGGGGCACAGTTTGGCATGATTAAATATCATCTCTTCTTCTGTCTGCAAGAAGCATATTATATACTCGTGATTGTTAAGGACCTTCGTGACCACACCCATCATTCTCATAAGCATCAACTTCCTCATACAGAATAAACTGATCTTTACTCTGCTCTGGAGGCCTTGGCCTTATGTGAATCTCATCTACTCTCTCCCTCAGTTGTTTTGTGTCATCCTCACCGTTCACAAGGTATATGTACTCCACCAAGTACCCTACCCCCTATTTTTTACAAGTCGTGCACAGAACCAGGCCCCTCTGAACCCCTATTCATCGCTGGACACCTCCTTCGGGTCATCATTGCTCAACTTCAATTTCTCCTCCTCACTCAACACTACAAAATCAAGGTATGTTCCCACTCTTGCACAAATTTCTCACTCAAACCTTCACCAGCGTACAAGACCTATGTCTACTCTGATCAAATACTATTCTTCCATTCCTCCATGCAAAACAAAATTAGGCCATCATTCACTGAAACATGGCTAAAACAACAATAATTCAATGATGGGTATCATGATACGAATAGGGTATCCTCAACAACAAAAGAAATAAGAAATAAACATTACAGAGAAATTAGCAAACAATGGGAAAGCAACAAACTTAAAAGCACTTTATCGATTTGAGGACTAAACCAAGGGAAAAAATCCTTTCATTCATTAAAAAAACACTATCAATTCCCGTGAAGTGAAAGAAGAGAAGTAATGTGCAGACCTTGGAAGCTTCAACCCATTTGCTATCTATGAATTCGAGATGGGGGCCCAGTTTGGCATGATTAAAAATCATCTCTTTCTTTTGTCTGCAAGAAGCATATTATATACTCGTGATTGTTAAGGACCTTTGTGACCACACCCATCATTCTCATAAGCATCAACTTTTTCATACAGAATAAACTGATCTTTTCTCTGCTCTGGAGGCCTTGGCCTTATGTGAATATCATCTACTCTCTCCCTCAGTGGTTTTGTGTCATCCTCACTGTTCACAAGGCATCTGTACTCCACCAAGTACCCTACCCCCTGTTTTTTACAATTCGTGCACAGAACCAAGCCCCTCTGAACCCTTATTCATCGCTAGACACCTCCTTCGGGTCACCATTGCTCAACTTCAATTTCGCCTCCTCACTCAGCACTACAAAATCAAGGTATCTTCCCACTCTTGCACAAATTTCTCACTCAAACCTTCACCAGCTTACAAGACCTATGTCTACTCTGATCAAATACTATTCTTCCATTCCTCCATGCAAAACTGAATTACGCCATCATTCACTGAAACATGGCTAAAACAACAATAATTCAATGATGGGTATCATGATACGATGAGTAGAATTCATGAAGGAAGAAAAGTCTTGTCGATCATGAGGATGCGATGTGTTACATTAATTACCCGTGTTAGGGCATGTGGTACATTTCACACAGTAATGAAATGGTTAAAATGTGGATTTTGGGGCATGAACAAATCTATACAAGGGATTGCACGGAAGGGAGGCAGGAGGGGCATCAACCTTCTTCTTCCCCCCATTAAATTGTGTTATATTTGAGGCTAGCAAATTCGGTACATGTGTGAGATTTTGGCGTGATAATTACTAATATCAAGGATGTCTTCATTTATTATGCTTTTAATAGAAGAATATATGAAAATATTATCATGCTCATGGTCCAAAATCCAGTACCCAATGCTATATACGTCACCTAGCCACCAATGCTGGAGGCACAATTTACAATTCAAACGTCAGCGGTTGGTTGGACAATAAGATGTTTTATAAATTAAAAATTTAAAAAAAACATAAATTTATTTTTCTTGGATTATAATGTTTAACATTAGTTTGAAAGAAAAATTTGACAAAAGTACAGATTGATTATTAAGATTGATCTATTCATATATATCTCTGCTGCGCAGAGACATAAATACTGTCCCGAGGTTACAGATTTAGTAAGGTACTCTTTTTTTTGATGATATAGATATATTTTCACAAGCATTATCTATCTTAGGGTAAAGCTTTAAATGCTAATACTATAATATAGATATATATGGGCAAACATTATCTATACTATGGCAAATCTTTAAATGCTTATTAAGGTGGGGTCTACTTTTAAGGAGAAAACTCAAAAACTATAAGAACATGAATAAAATGTTATTAAGATTTTTTTCAAAATAAAATTAATCATTATTAATATCCATTTTTTAAGATCTCCGAAGAATCAATACATAATCCTTTTGCAGGAATCAAGCAATGCATTATGTTGTAACTAGATGGTAGTCTAGTTTTAATGGTCAATAACAAAGCAAACTTCCACTCTTACAAGATATCTCTAGCCTTCACTCTTACAAGATATCTCTAGCCTTCATAGTCAATATGGAAAAAACATACCAATAATTTTGACAAAGATAAAAAAATTCTACAAAATATTAGAAATTTTTAGGATATAAATTTAAATGCAATTTTTTTTTGTAAGTTGCATAAAATTATATTAAAGTACAAAAAGATTATATGCATAGTGTTTAAATTGCGACATCTATAACATCTGGCACTGGAAAAAAATTGGGACATTTGTCCTGGACTTGCCTTTTGTGAGAGAAACCAAGTCTCCCCAAACAAAATTATCAGAGCTAACAGACAAACCAAGAGAGCTAACAAAAAAGGAAAAAACAAATAGAGAATTTTTAGAAAATCGAGGGGCCTTATGACTTTCGCTATGGTTCTTTGACAATGGGACAAGGCTTGTAGTAGTAGTCGTCTTCACTGAAAAAAGAAGGTTCAGAATCCTGACATGCCTCCGTTGCAGAAGGAGGTGCCGACGTTTGTTGTGGCGGGTTGTCAGTCTACACACATCCCTCTTCATTCTGCCCTCTTGTCACTACATTGGGTGGAACCTATGCCACACGTCCTATAGGCATGATGTCTAGAAGTTGGGGAGTCTCTTTGGTGGGGTCCTGCTAGTTCAGACTCGGTGAAGCTGAGGATGTTTGTTGAGTCGAGGAGCTATCAACAAACCGGGGAATTTTCTATAATTCAAGAACTATTGTAGCTTAAGTTTGATTCTATGTCCATTGTGCACTCATGTATTATTAAACCATTAAAAGGGAGAAGATCCACAGAGTTATTCAATTCTCAGTGATTGTTGATGTTATGCTGATTGGATTTTTCGATTGAGTTGCAAAAGAAGGCATCTATGGTGCAAGGATGATTTTATATTGTGAAAGGGATCACAAAATTTGTCTTTGGATGGGGGCTGGGGAGGTACCAACACAAAGGCCGAGATTCTCGCATGTTGGGGCCTACTATGGTTTGCTAGACTCAGAGATTTCTATTAGATACAAATCTTTGGGGACTCAAAGATTATTATTGACTGGGCTAAAGTTAGGGTAAACATGTAAGTTGTCCATTTGGACCAGTGCATGAATAGGGTTCGAGCTCTGATTGTTAATTTTGTGTTGATATTACTTTTGCACATGTCTACTAGGAGATCAATGATCAAGATGATTCACTCTCTAAAGAGGCTATTGGACCTATGGGTGGTCGTATTAGGTTCGAGGAGTACTCCTCACAACAACTGGTGGACTATTACTCTCTATTTTGGTTGTCAATGTTGATGTATTGATATAAATTTTATTTTCCAATAGTGTTTGAGTGTCTACCCCTTTGTTATGATTGGTAAAGGGTGGTAGTATTTAGTTATAATTGATGTTTATGACTGAAAGAAGTCATATGTACTGAGGATATATGTGTTTTGGATCATTTTGTAACTTTGATTTACTTATAAATCAAAAGTTACGACATTTTTCATCTAAAAAAGACAACAACTTACTTTTTAGAATCAAAGTCTTATTTTTTTGGTTTTAATAGTTCAATAATATGCATTAATATATTGCTATATATAATTGAAGAGATCCAAAAGACATAATTTGCTTGCTTTCGTTACTAGAGTACAAGGCATGCCTTTCGGTGTAGCACAAGGAGGAGGTCCAAAAGACAGTGGCATTAAATGATAATTTTATACTTTTTTCGCTAGCAATTTAATACATTGTGAAACAATCTAAGAACAATGCTTGAGGTGTTAGTGTTTCTGACACTTCTAACCAATGATTGGTGGGACAACCATACTCCTATTAATGCAAATTCGATCATGATGATGACCTGCATATTATTCTAAATATGTATTATCACTCATCTTAGTGTGTTGATGAGATTTTATGTTTATTTTTCTTTCATACCACGTAAATATTTTTTAGAAATAAATTCTCGCTCATCTTAGTGTGTTGATGGGATTTTATGTTTATTTTGCTTTCATGTTGAGTGAATTTTTGAGGTAAAATGTTTAATTATCATTGTATGCCCATAAGAGCAATTTCAAGAGGTTTTAAAACTTTTTAAACAAACTAATCCTTGAGAGTCTATCCTCTAAATTGTCTGTGGCCAGCTTTTATCCTCGTCTTCTTGATCTTTACTATTTCTTGTTGTTGCTTGACAAACGAAAAGGAGATTATGTATGCCTGCCGCTGCCATGATATCTCTCAGGGAACAAATGTAAATGGAATTATGGATTGAAATTAAGTCACTCGCTTTTTCAAGAGCACTATTATCGCCAAATTAGACTGTCTGTAGTCAACAGATTCAAATGAGTAATTTGTGAAAAGCTTAAAGAATGGAAGAATCGGACTCACAGCTGTTCAAACTTTATTTCTCTGTTGACTGAGAACACCATGTTCCTGAGCGATGGAGCACCATTTTTATTTCTACTTGCTATGTACTTTAATATTTTCTCCATGCAGTAGGTTCACCGACTGGACGTTATAAAGTAAAATCAGTGCGTCAAGCAGCAAACTAGAATATTTGAAATCTAGTCAAAGCCAACTGTCAACTGTCAATATTTTCTCTTACTTCTGCTGGCAGAGAATTGAATTGAATTTACTGTTGTGCCATAGAACACAAAGCTCCCGCCATTTCGGTACACATAATTTGGTTGGTCAATGCATGTCTACCCTAATAATTTGGTTGGTCGGAGGTGAGTTGTGTTCGGTCAATGCATGTCTACCCTAATCATTTGGTTGGTCAGAGGTGAGATGTGTTCGGTCAAAGCATCAATAATTTTATTTCACGATCTATTCACTGGAGACTAATTGTTTGTCGGTACCATGGTTTCGAACAGGTTGTTTCAGCATCTTGGCCTGAAGATGGGTTTGAGAAGATGGTTGATCTGGAACAAGTTATGGTTCTCAAGTTCATCTGAGATGTCCTCAACCTAGTACCAGCCAGGTACCAAGGTGGGAAGTTTTTGTGGTTGTGTCCTAAATCCATAGCTTGGTTCTATTTTAAATTTTTCTCTCTTTTTTCGGTTTAGTTTTCTACGATGGGCTCGAACCAGAGTCCTCATCGTTGGTCGACCGGTCTGGGAACCAAGTCCTAGCCTGTCCCATAAGGGGTGAAGATAGATCATAGGCAACAGTCGCCAACTGGCTTGGTGAGTGGACATGAGAATGACGTTTGTACTGAATACCCTCCGGATAACCTAGCAAATGCCGCCCAATTTGGGGAAAAAGATATAAAGACATACAAGGCTCCTCGACAGCTCCGTTTTGAGAAAGTTCATAAGGGTAAACCCTTGTGTGTACTGGGAAGAGATGTAATAATGGACTTGGTTCTGACACTCTCTATGCGTTCGTTAGTGGGGAAAATGGAGTTCATTCAACTGACTAGGTCTGACCTTTTGGAATGGGTTAGGGAACAGTGGAAACCCATAATCCAAAATGTGACGAGGGTGTCGGCATTGGTCAACAGGTGGTATGTGTTCCATTTCCTCTCTGAAGAAGACAAACAAGCGATGGAGGAGCGTTTGTGGGTACATGGTAAAGGTTCGGTGGTTTTGTCCAGGTGGAATGTGCATTTCGATCCTTGTACTACCAAACTTGCGAAGAGACACTTATGGGTTGTCTTACCTGGTTTCACATTGTTTTGCTGGAGCATTAAAGGTTTCCAAGTAGTGGCTAACTCTATTAGTAAATTTATTCACATTGATGATAGTCATATGTTGGGTTTGGATCGAAAAGCTCCACATGTTCTGGTAGAAATGGATATAACGAATGGTTTAGCATAGGAGCTTGAGGTGGTGTGGGAAGAAGGGACTTTCATGCAAACTTTGGACTATTGGAGAGTACCGTTTTGATGTCATCGATGCAAGCACACGGGGCATTCAAAATCCTTCTGTGCCACTCTGTGTAGGGATGAGGATGAAGTCTTGAAATTTGGGGGTTCTGACTTGAAACTGGTAGATGGCGTCAATTTCCCTCTTCCACTAGATCACGCGTCAGCTGCATCTTTTGTCAGTAAGTTCGCATGAACTATTTCTGTTCTATTAAAATTTATGACTGTCGATGAGTTATTTGGGTTACTATCGGTTAAAGGTTATCCAAATTTGGCTGAGAAAAGGGCATTTTCTCTATGTATTGGTTGAAATTACGAATGTAGTAGACAAGGGTTTCATTTGTCGAGAAGACGATACCAATGTTGTATCGGATATTCAGCTCCCTTCTAGCAACTGTTCACCCAAGGATACTCCTATTTTCTGCAATGACGATTTTCCTCCATTGTCTAGGGTTTTTGCAAACTTTCCACTTATCCAATTTTCCTCCTTGCCTTTAGACGACCCTATGTCTCCTCAACCCTTGGGTTCAGCAGTGGGGATTTTACCTTTGAAAACATTTTCGAATGACCTTGATGGTCATCATACAATCACCATTTCTTCCATCAGAAGACTTAATGTGTCCGTGTGAAAACCTAAGAACCGGGGAAAGGATAAATCCATAGTTTTCTGTACTGTAGTGGATGGGGATGGTGTCTCGGAGTGTCAAAACCCTAAGATTTTGACCCTTTATGACAATGGTCTTCCCAGGGATTCATATTTTTCTTCAGTTTTTTCTTATTGGGCTCTTAAAGAAGCAACAACCCTTAACAATGTTCAGAAATGATTATTGTATCCTTAAATAAGGTTAGGCAGTGGACCCAAAAGAGCTTCTTTGAAGTGTTTTTTAGAAAAGACGAAGCCCTATGTGTTATTATTACAAGAGACTATGACAGATGTGGTTTCTTCTTGTGATTTTTTCCTGAAACTGAAACCTTCTTGGCATGTTTCAGCTTGGGACTCAAATGGTATGTCGAGTGGAACATTGGTTTTCTCAAACCCCCAAGTGGAAAACTTAAAGTCCTTTATTACAACTGCTGGCATTATGGTGGAGGGTTATCTTCTTGGGTATTTGAAGATAACCAGGATTCTTAATATCTACGCTCCTTATCGAAGAAGAAAGGAGTTATGGGATAATATTTTCCATTCTGGTTTATTAGATGATAAATCACTCATAGTCGTTGGTGATTTAAATCTTACATTATCGTTGGATGAGTTTTGGGGTGCCAATAAAACTGAAGACTCTATCTCTTAGTTTTTTGGGAAAAAATTGAGGAGATGAAGTTAGTTGACATAGAGCCTAACATTTTGTGTCCTACCTAGTCTAATGGAAGATATGGGGCAACAGGCCTAGCTAAAAGACTTG
Source organism: Pseudotsuga menziesii (assembly GCA_001517045.1). Taxonomy (NCBI): domain Eukaryota; kingdom Viridiplantae; phylum Streptophyta; class Pinopsida; order Pinales; family Pinaceae; genus Pseudotsuga; species Pseudotsuga menziesii. The sequence continues at coordinate 12,108 of LPNX010782573.1, forward strand.
ACAGGATTTTGTTAGTCGAGGATCTCTGTGAATATTTTGAAAGGTATAGAAATTGGTCACACTCCCTTTGTTTCTTTGATCATAAGGTGGTTTTATTGCAAATAGAGTTCAACAAAAGTCTAGTTAAATACCCCTTTAAGTTTAATCTGATTTGGTTGGAGGATCAAAATTTATGTGCTTTTGTTAGGGAGCAGTGGATTTCTTTTTCAAAAGTACATTATCCTTCAGTTATGTTTGGTTTGTTGGACAAGCTAAATAAGCTGAAATTCGAATCAAAATTGGGAGAAGTTAAAAAAGGTTGAAGTGAGTGATAAATTGGAGAAGATAGATTCAGAAATTCAGTCCCTAACAAATACTGTGGATGAACTTTACTTTTCGGCTAACAGGAAAGAGAGACTATGGGTTTTGGAAACAAAATGAGGTGACGTTCTCAAGAAAAAAGAGGAGACTTTACATCAGAAGAATAGAGCAATTTGGCTTAAGTCAGGTGATAATAATTCAAATTTATTTCAGAAATGTGCAAACCAAAGAAGATTGTCATATTTAGTTTGGGAAATAACTACATATAAGGGGGATATTTGCCATGATCACAAATCCATCAGAAAGGTGGTTTCTGATCATTTTAAATACTTGTTTTCACAACCCTGAGAGGTCAACTTAATTGAACAGATGAACACTATCCTAAATTTCCCTTGTATGTTTGAAGAAGATGAATGCATCATTGTGGGCAGGCCGGTGACTATTTCATAGGTAAAAAACATGTTGAATGTGTTTGTAAAGGACAAGAGTCTAAGCCCCAATGGATGGATGGTAGAGTTTTACAGTCAATTTTTTTATCTTCTTGGGTATGAAATTACAGAGGTTGTGGAAGAGTCACGCTTCCAAAGAAAAAATAGTGAAATGTTGAATTCTACTTATCTCGCTCTAATTACCAAGAAGGATCACCCGGACTCCTTCAATGATTATCGGTCAATATCTCTCTGTAATCTCCTTTACAAACTAATTACTAAAATTATAGCAGAAAGACTGAATTCTTTTCTGGGTAAGTTTATATATGAAGAACATTTTGCTTTCTTGTCGGATAGACAAATCACAGATTTCGTTTGGGTTGTTCAAGAATGTCCTCATTCTGCCAAATTAAATAAAAAGACTACTTTCTTTCTCAAGTTGGATTTAAGGAATTGCTACGACCGTGTGCACTGGTCTTACCTAATATTGATCCTTATTCAAATTGGTTCATCGCCTGATATGGTGGAATGGATGATGAGTGTTGTCTCTTCAACCCATTTTGCTGTGCTTATCAAATATGTGCCATCCGATTATTTTTAAATCAATATGGGGATTCAGAAAGGTTGCCCACTTTCTTCATATTTGTTTATCTTGGAAATTGAAGGGCTCGGTCTCCTTATTCAACATGCCAAAAAACAAAAAAAAATTCAGGGTTTAAAGGTTTCCAGAGGACTTACAATTACCCATCTACTCTTCGTTGATGATTTCATCATCATTGAAGGGGGTTCTTTTGAAGAGTAGAAGTATTTACAGTCACTATTATCGTTTTTTTGTAAAGCATCTGGGTTAGAGGTAAGCAATTCTAAATCTTTTCTCTTACACTCCTACAAGGAACAATCACATATTGAATCCTTGCTCTCTCTTTTTCCTTATAAATCTGGTACTATTGAAGAAGGGGTTAGTGTTGGTTACTTAGGGCAAACCTGGGTTTACTTGTAATGTATCAACAACACCCCTAGCTCACTGGCCCTTTCGGCAACAGACCGCAGAACGGCCTGAAGTCTCACCCGAAGTGATCTTAGATGGGTTGGCTAAAGACTCAAGTGTCCTTAACCAGGTTCTATGGCATCCTGGTGGGTCTTATCTCTTCTTAGCCCATGGGGTCTCTCTGCGAGGCGATGATCTCTCTTACTCGCTGACTCTGATAGGGGAAGGCCTCTATCATATCGCAGACGATGCACAACTTTCCCCTCTACTTTCCTTCTCTCCTGCGATATCTCACACCGCAACTCCTCCGATGGTGTGATATCCCCTTTCTGTACTTGCGATATCTCCTCTAGTAAGGCTTAATATGACTCTTGATGTCTAAAGGCTTTCTCCCTTAGGTATACTAGCTGAGTTAAATAGCCTCACTTAGACTTCTACAGTCTAATATGCTTAACCTTGACTATGTGCAATCTTGTTGAACTTGTACACATAAGTTACTTAACACTGTAACTGTTACTATCGTGAATCACACACTGGTAACCTCATACATAGAATACTTTAATGGATTCAACACGCAGTCATCCTTCTAAGCTATTGTAAACTGACAGATAGCATACATACATTCATTAACTGTTAAAGCAAAGTTCATGTAATGAATGACAGATAGAAATAAGTAAACTCAATCACATGAATCAATCACACAACACCCTGATTTTACATGGTTCACTTCTAGGGTAGAAGCTACGTCCACGGGAACTGGTTTATATATTATAAATTGGGAGAGTAAACACAGTTCCGCTGCAACCTCATATGCAGCTGAGATCTTCTGGGTAACTCCACGCACATAGCTGGGAGCCCTTCTCTCTTAGATCTCTTCTCCTCTTATATTGCTTCTCTTACAATATACTCTTCCTCTCTCTCTCTCTCTCTCAATCCCTACGGATTGTTACATACATGCTCTAGGAGTCAGCTACTGGTTAAAGTAAGATACTACAGACTGAATAACAGAACCAGAGCTCGACTCTCCTATAATACAAAATGTTTGTGAGCTAACAGACTGACTAGCTAATTGTCTATCTGAATGTCTTGCTAGCTAACCTTTCACTCTACAAAATACATGCTTTTATAGGCGGCCCAAAGGTCTCGCCATTACAAAACTGTGGGCATGTCCCAACAGTAACCCTTCATTAGAGGAAATTTGGGGTCTAAAATGGGCCTTATAAGAAAACGTGCCAAAATAAGTTTTTGTGAGTTGGAATTCAAGAACCAATAGAATTTCCATAAAATAAGTCAACCATAATGGTTGAATTGACATATTTGTCATTAAAAAAAACTACTTTTTTTCGTTTGTATTTTCGACATATCTCATTGTGTTTTTACTCAAATTTCGATCAGGAGAGCTCATTGGATGTGGAATTTGATTCCGCATCCAACGAGTACCCACACTGCATACTTTTTATGGACCCCTCTACCCCAAAAACAAGAAATACTTGAATCAAATTCCGCATCCAACGAGCTCTCCCGATCGAAATTTGAGTAAAAACGCAGGGAGATATGTCGAAAATACGAACACAAAAAGTAGTTTTTTTTCTTTCTTCCTCCAAAATTAATCAATATTATTTTATTATTTTAACTATTATTTTATTATTTTCCTTAGGAGGCCCATTTTAGACCCCAAAATTCCTCTAATGAAACCCTAACTGTGAAAGTCGGCTTATCTATACTTGAACTACCGCTTTCTGTCACACCACAGCTTCCTGCAGTCTTCCACGCTTCATGGCGCTGATCGTGGGTACCGGAGCCGCTTCCTAAGTCGCTTCCCTTCTGTACTTCATCTTCAATACCTCGGCCTGTTGCTCCTTTTCTATTTATGAGGGTAGCTATGCCCTCCTGTCTACGCCCCTGCCTTTAGTGCAATAGGTGAGCTCTCTCTTCCCGGCCGCTCAAGTACTGTTACCTTTGACTTTCTCGTTCCAAAATAGCAGCTTTTCCTGTAGCTATGGGACCCTGATCCAACAGTTAGATATTTGGGTTTTCTCCTAAAACCCAACGATTATGGTCCCAAAGATTGGGAGTGGTTAGTAAATATTATCATCTGGAAAATTACTTGCTAGTCTTGTCGCTATCTTTCCCTGGGTGGCATATTAGTCCTTGTCTCTTCAGTTCTACAAGGTATCCCAGTGTACTGGATGTCCTTATTTTCTATCCCTTTGGCGATTTTTTCAATGATCAAGGAAAAGCTATTTCACTTTCTTTGGGCTAGCAATTTATATTTTGGAAAATTTCATCTGGCATCATGGGAAAACCTGCCACTCCCTCATGACCTAGGTGGTTGGGGAATAAAACACCTGGGTATTTTCAACTCTTCCTTGTGTGCCAAATCGCTTTGGAGATATTTATTCAGTACAGGACTTTGGGGGAAAATAATTAAGGCTAATTATTTTAAAGGTTTGGATCCCATTCACTGGTTGAGGGCTGGAACAAGACCTAAATCTTATGTTTCGACCATCTAGAATAGTTTGATAAAAATCCTCACAATTATTTCAAAGGATTTGAGTTAGCAGGTTGGTAGGTGAATTCAAATGTTCTTGGGAATTGATCCTATTTACGGAACGAGGGAGAACTCATTACTCTCTCAAGATCTAGTTTGGGAGATTCATCATCGAAATATTTATGTAGTGAAAGATATTCATCGAGCTATGTGTCTTATTAAGTGGGAATATTCTATGTATTTGGTGTTGGCTATCATGGGCAGACCCGGGTTTACTATAATCAACCAACAACACCCCTAGCTCACTGGCCCTTTCGGCGACAGACCGCGAAGCGGCCTAAAGTCTCACCCGAAGTGATTCTAATGGGTTGGCCAAGGACTCAAGCATCTTGGACTAGGTTCTGTGGCGATCCTACTTGCGACTCGCAGCTCTTCTAGCTGCGAGGTCTCTTTCTCTGCGCATCGCGTGACTCCTCTACTCGCGTCGCGCGATCTCCTCGTCTCGCAGCTCTTCTAGCCGCGAGATATCCCTTCTACTGTCATGCGGTCCCCTTCCACGTCGCGCACTTTCACTAACTCACGATGACTCCAGCCTTATCGCATCATCGCGCACCAGGAGACACGTAACTTCCTCCCAACGCTAAGCCCTTAACCTACGGTATCGCGCACCGCAGCTCCTCTGCCGGTGCGGTATCGCCTTCTTGCGATACCCTACTCCCGCGGCTCGGTGCACTAGTGTTGTTCGTGTCAACTTGCAAGACTCAATATGACAGGCTGTTTAACACTGCGACTAGTGACTGTTCAAGCAAAGCATAAATGAACCCACATACAACATGCCAGAGACTTCAACTTATGTTTATCCTTCTATATTTCTATAAGCTAATTAACACATTCGTTCATTAAACTGTAAACAAAGTCCATGAAATGACTGATAAATGCACAAGTAAACATAACACATAAGTCAATCACATAACACTCGATTTTAACGTGGTTCACCTCCAGGATGGAAGTTACATCCACAGAACTGTGTTTTCATTATAGCTTAGGGGAAGGTAAAACACAGTTCTGCTGCACCGCATATGCAGCTCAAGATCTTCTCTCTTAGATCTCTTTTCCTCTTTATATTGGTCTCCTACAATATACTCTTCCCTCTCTGTCGATCCCTGCGGATCGTTATATGCATGCTCTCTAAGCCAGCTACTAGTTACAGTAAGATTGCTACCGCTAATAACAGAACCAGAGCCCAACTCTATTACAATACAAGATAATTGTGAGCTAACAGACTCAATGGCTAACTATATGTTATCCGACTAGCTAACCTTTTACAATACAAAATATATCCCTTTATAGGCAGCCCGAAGGTCTTTCCATTACAACACTGTGGGCCTGTCCCAACAGTAACCCAAAACCCTAACTAGTGACAGTCAGCCATATCTGTACTTGAGGTAGCCACTTTCCGTCACACCATAGCTCTCTGCAGTCTTCCATGCTTCCCGGCGCTAATCATGGGTACTGTGCACCGCTTCACTTTTCTGTCCTTCTTCTTCAATGCTTTAGCCTCGTTGCTCCTTTTACTTTATGAGGGTCGCTGAGCCCTCCTGTCTTTGCCGCTGCCTTCAATGCAGTGGGTGAGTTCTCTCTTCTCGGTCGCTCAGGTACCATCATCTTCCTTGATTTCTCTATCTTAAAAGTCATAGTTTCTGGCTCTGCTCTGTAGCTGGAAACGTGCTACGGCGTCGTAGCTCTATCTTATTTTCTCTCCACCAAAACTGTCTGTCCGCTAAACTAGCAGCTTCTTCTATAGTTGTGGGCCCCTGCTCCAACAGTCCCATAACACTTACTTGTGGCTCGCCCCCGAGCCACTACCAGCGGGCTTCTCCTGCTGTAGCTTTGCCTTGGCTTCCTGAGAAGCCTTATTAAACTTGTCTCGAAGTCCTGTGACTTCGTTTTGCATTGCTTCGACACGCTCTTGTGCCGAGTCAAGCATAGCATGACTAATACTGGAGTCCTCTGTGCATCAATTTCATTTCTGGTAGCCGTGAACTCTGTAAATTTCTGTTCAACCATATCAACTATCTCTGTGATTTGCTCTTGATAGGGTTGAAGCAGGTCATTAATGTGTATCTCCTGCGCTCTTAACTGCTGTGCTTCCTGCTGCAAGCGATTCATCTCCTTCGTCTTCCTCATCCTTTGAAGAGCTGCTAGGCTCTTAATTTCTTCCCTCATTGCTGTTGTAGTATTCTCTATCTGTTGAATACTTTGCTGAACTTCTACTTTTTCGGGCGGTGCATCTAACTCCGCCCATGTGTTTGTTGCCTCTGTGAGTACCGACAGTGCTTCATTGATGCGAGATTTCATCTGCGCGGAAGTGAGTCAGAAGGCCTCTATTCTTGCTTCCTTGTCTGTGTGGGGCATGCCCAGTGGTCGAGCTTCAAGCTCAATCTCAAGCTCAGCAATCTGCGCTTTGTATTCTTCCTCCATCTTGGCTGTTGTTTCTTTCATCCTGGTTACTGTTTCCTCCAGAGCCTTTGCTCTGTTTGCAACTCTTCTTAGCTTCTGTGGGGTAAGCAACGCGAACTCGATGTTAAATTTGGGTAACTCTAATACGATGCTCTGCAGTACTTGAGAGAGTTCCTGATCCCTGTCTTGATATGTTTTTAACTCATCCACCTTTTTCTGATGGCTGGTAGCGAGTGCTGCATTCTGTTGCTTCATCTGCGTATTCTGTTTGTAAGTCAAGAGCTCTCTATTCCTGAGCTCTGCGCTTAGCTACTGCTGGATCATCTGCAACTGATCAATGCAAAACTCTACAAGGTTAACCTCGACAGGTTGCCTGATCTCGATTGGGGCATCCGTCGCTGACGCAGGAAATCGGATGCTCCCAGGTGGTATCATGATTGTATCGATGCGATCCGCTGCCAAGGTTTCCTCGCTGGAAATCGGCTGTGTCGAACTTTCTCCTGCAAACGCCTTTACCGGTGGAATCTGTATTAGAGCAGTCTTTTCAGTAATTAGTTTTATGTCCAAAAGTTGCTTTTCTACCGCACTCTGTATCTTTTCCTGCACTTACTGTATCACGTCAAATGAGTCTTTCAACGTGTCATGCGTTCTTGTCGCAATGAGTTCATAATCATCATCTATCAATGCGGTCTTTAGAGGTGGTTTTGAAGTTTTGTGTTTTTTCTTCTATTGTGTCTCTGGTGGCCCTTCTTCTCCATCGTTTGTTGTCTATGCTGCTGATGGCAGTTGCTGTTGGTTTTTCTTCTTTTCCCCTGGTAGTGGTGCTTCTGTTGTTGCTTGCGTCTGGGTCTTTGTTTTGTCTTTGCCCTTGTCTTGGGGGTCTGTCTGTGCAGTGTCTGATGGTAGCGGTGCAGTATCTTCATATTCCTGCTTCCATTGGTCATCGTATTCTTTTGTGACTTCTTCGACATCTTGTGCTATCATCCTGAACGAGCCAGGAGCCCAATCATCCCGCTTAGTCCTTTTTGGTCACAGACAGATTAAATGGCTGTCTGCCATAAAATTAAGCCGGCTATCGTATATGTCCACAGTCTCCGTGCTGAGCCGTGGTGTTTCTTGAATGACCTTCATCAGCAGCTTATAGTAGTCATGGAATACCATCGTATTTACCGCTTTCTTGGCTGGGCTGTTGGTCTCCCATAAGCTGGCATAGCGCACACCTTTGGGCGCGCCACCTGCTATCTGCAGAAACTGGGTATGGGGCGGCTCCTTCCATCCGACGAATGCACAAAGTATAAGCAACCACGAGAAATGGAAAGGGTGGTTTGCTTCATCCTGAGTTTCCAAGCAATCGGCTTGAAGCATATTTAATAAAAATAGAGACCAATTGAACTGTTCCCCCTCGGTAACTTGTATGGCAAGGTGTATCACGGATCCTGTAACTTCCTTTGGTCAAAACTTGGTTAACAGTCTGCTTGTGAGCAGACTGGCTATAAATCTAAGCGTATCGTTTGTAATGCTTGAAATGTCATAAGATCGTCCTCCTCTCTGTACCTAATACTTATTTACTAGGGCTTGTGGTAACTTGGAGTCCTTGGTTTTTCCTATTGTCTGTATCTCGGGGTGCTTACCAGTCTTGGATAGGCCGGTGATGCGATGTATCAAATCGACGTTCAGGTTGACCTTGTTGCTCAGCTAGAGGTACCCTCCATGTACACAAGAAAGAAAAATGCGCACCACGGCATTAACCTCTGCACCCCGTCCAAAATGAGGTAATCTCAGCAAATTGAGCAGACCTGACCGCTCAAGAATCTGGACATGTGGCAGGGGAACACATTCATTTCTCCCTGTCCTTGGGTTCTTCTCAATATTTAGATACTGGTCCGGCTTGAAGTGAGGATATGTCTTACCATCTCCCAGGTTATAATCTACAAATTTAACAACAACAGCATATCCTACTAGATCTCCATTTTCCTTTCCTCGAGAGTCAATGGGTGGTATGGGAACAGTATACCTAGCATTCTTAGGAATTATTACCTTTGGTGCACCTTCAACTCATGGCATAATGTAGTCTGTTGTGCTATGAACTTCGTCCTCCTGCTCTGAACTGGATTCTTCATTGACCTGAGATTGGCTCCTCGTCTGTGGTTGCTGTTTGGGCTATGACGAACTTGGCGGAGCACCCTTAGATGGCATCGTCATGGCGGACGCAAGGCCGCCACACTGAAACCTTCTCAAAACGTTTTCTATAGGTTTGTCCTCGGACAGAACCCACTCTGTGTAAAATGGTGGACATGCAATGGCTGCAACTTCTGAAAATCACAGCACTCTGTAACAAACTTAGCTCTTCACAGGGAATTCTTAACAACTTACTCTATAGCTCTCGGTTTTTTCTGCAAACGTAACCGTCCCAATTGAATACTTTCTGCTTTTATGCCCAATACGATAATCCTGGACGCAACGGTCATCTAGACTGAACCCGTCGGTCGTAATAAATGCCTAGACAAGACCACACCCGCCATCTGATCCTTAATAAATGCGGAAATCCGATCGAATTTCCCTCGAAACGTGTGTGTACAGGCGCCGGTCTCGTCGAAGATTTTCCAAATTTGGAAAAATTGATTATATTGCTACCAAATCTACGGTAAGATATACCAGTCATTTCCTCATTAACTGCTTGTCAGAGGGTGACTTGACTAGCCCTTTGTTGGTTGCAAAACTGAATACGTGGCACGGGGGAACATCGCACTGTCGTGATGCGACTTCGCATCACCTGCGTAAAACAATACTCTTTTTTTTTTTTTTACTAATGACTTGCACAAAATGAACCGACCTTATGCGATTCCTCATATTTAGAAAATACCTACCGGTGTAGACTAGTTCCCGATGCGATGCCTCCTTTCAACTACACTGGACATCTGCACCACCATAAACTGGCTAAGCTAGGGCTGAGAGGCGGGGTGGCTATCACTATAGAGCTTAAGCCTACTACCATTAATCCATGTGGGAAGAAGCTCCCCATTCAGCTGGATGAGATCAATGACACCTCCCTCTGTGACTTGCTGTATCTGATATGGCCCCAGCCAATGCGTCTTGAACTTCCCTGGAAACTTAATAAACTTGCTATCATAGAGGAGCACTAGGTCTCCGATCTAGAAAGTCTTACTCTTAATGTGTCTATCGTGCCAAGCTTTTTCTCGTGCCTTCTGCACTTTCTGATGGAATCCGACGATGAATCTGTCTTCTTCTAAGGCAAGCAGCTGTGCTAGCCTTTCCTCCACTGTGTCTGTATCAGTCATCCTGGTAACTTGAGCGATTCTTAAACTGGGAAGAATATACTCCATAAGAATAACAGCCTCCTGTCCATACACCAAGATGAAAGGTGTGTGTCCCGTAAGTTTCTTGCATGTGGTCCTATACGCCCATAATACAACGTTAACTCTAAGGTCCCAATCATTCCTTTGGCTGTTGCAGATCTTAGTAAGAGCATTTTCTAAAATCTTGTTAAAGGCCTCCACCGTACCATTAGCCTGTGGGTGGTAGGGAGTGCTCTTATGGTGCTGAATTTGGAATTCTTCTGTCAAGGCCTCAATAGTGTTGTTCAAGAAATGGGTACCTTGGTCGCTCATCAAAATTACTGGGCATCCAAATCTACTGATGATGTTCTCAAAAATGAACTGTACGGCTGTAGCAGCATCACAATTCTTTACTTCTTTGGCCTCTTCCCATCTGGTGAGGTACTCTGTTCCAGTGATGATATATCTCGTGCTAGTTCGTTTTCCTGGTGGGTTGATAGGACCCACAAAGTCTATAGCCCATTTGTCAAATGCACGCAGCGTGACCTGCAGTCGCAGCAGCATTTCATCGCGTCGCAAGGGTTTTCCTACCCTCTGGCAGATATCGCAGCATCTACAAAAGTCCTTGGTGTCTTTATGCAACGTAGGCCACCATAATCCTGCCTCCAGGATTTTCTGCGCAGTCGGCTTTCCTGCAAAATGACCTCCTGCGGTTCCTAAATGTGACTCCCTGATGACAGTCTCTTTTTCATGCGGCATCACACATCTGCGCAAGACTACATCCGGGCCTAACTTGTATAGGTGTCCTGCGATGAGGGTGAAGTCTGCTGCTTTAACAACCAACTGCTTCTTTTGCTGCTTAGTAAACTCATCAGGTGCTACTCCTGTAGTGAGAAATTGAATAATATCGGCATAGTAATCATTTACGATCTGGATAGAAAACAACGGCGCATCTGGCAGATTGTCATCTAGGTTACTTGGCTCTTCTCCTGAGTCTATCCGTGACAGATGATCAGGTCCGGCATTTAGTCTTCCTGGTTTCACAATGATTTCAAAATCATACTCCTGAAAGAGAAGTAACCATCTGCAGATTCTCGGACCCCCCTAACACTGGCTTATTGACCAGATACTTCAAGGCGGAATGGTCAGTAAACATCTTGAACAGGGCACCCAATAGGTAGTGCCTAAACTTCTGTAGCGCGTACACCATAGCTAGGCCTTCTCTTTCTGTTGTGGTGTAGTTCTTTTTTGCTGTCGATAGCTTTCTACTGGAGTATGCGATAGGATGGTCAATTTCCCCTTCTCCTGGTTGCGTTAAGACAACCCCTAGTGCGATGCTTAATGCATCCACATGTACATGAAATGGCTTAGTCCAGTCTGGAAATACTAGGATGGATGATGTAACCATCTTCACTTTAAGTGTGTCTAGGCTCTGCTGACATTCCTCATTCCATAGGAATTTTACATCTTTCTTTAGCAATTTCTCCATTGGTGCTGTAATCTTTGCGTAGCCCTTGATGAACTTTCTGTAGTACCCGGTATGACCAAGTACTGTCCTCAGTTGCTTGACTGAGTTGGGTGCTAGAAGATTTACAATGATGGCGATCTTCGCGGGATCTACCATCAATCCTTTTCTGCACACAATATGACCCAACAAGATACCAAATGGTGCACAAAATATACATTTATTCAAGTTTAGAGAAATCTGGTACTGCCTACATTTCTCTAACATCAGTCTTAAGTCTCCTATGTGCTTGTCAATGAGTCCAAATACAGTCTAATCATCAAAATATACTTCTAGGAATTTATGAATGTATTCTTTAAATACAACAACTACTACTCTAGAAAATATAGCTGGTGCATTCTTAAGACCAAAGGGCATTACCGTATACTGGAACGAGCCCCATTCTGCTGCAAAGGTGGTCTTAGATCGATCTTTTGGATGGATTATGATCTGATGATAGCCTGAAAAGCCATCAGTGAAGGAGTAGACCTCCTGTCCTCCCATGTTGTCTAATACTTCATCAGTGAACAGTGTCGAAAACGGATCGTGAAGCGATGCATCGTTGAGCTTGCGCAGATCGACACAGATCCTGATGTCTCCTTTGGTTTTCTTTTCCTGTACGACCATGGGACTAACCCATTCGCTTTCTTCTACCGGCTCAATGATTCCTGCTGCTAGCATCTTATCGATTTCATCCTTTACTTTTTCTTTGTAGCGAGGATTCAATCTATATGGGCGCTGCTTGACTGGTCTAGCATCCTCCTTCAATGGTATCCTCATGACTCCCAGGTCACCAACTATTCCCTTCATCTCTGTGAACTTGGTGGGAAATAGGTCCTGATAGTCATGTAACAAATATGCATTCTGTCCGACTATTTCATCATTCCAATAGTCTCCAATAGAGGCAAACTTAGGTTCTACGTCTGTGCCAATATTGATCTTTTTAATCTTGATGGGCTCTGTGATTGCTGGAATCTCTAACTGTGGTCCCTCGACATCGCAAGTCCCTTCTGACTCTGGAATGTTGGTACTGCAAGGATCCTCATCCTCGTCCTCTGGTTCTGCTTGAAAGTTATAGTACTCTAGCGCCTCTGTTAACTGAACGACCCACTCAAGTTGAGTCTGTATTGATGGGGTACAGTCCTCAAATACCTTGATCTTTATTATCTCTAAGGCCTGATCAACATTTGGATACTCAGATTCAAAAGTGAAGGTGAGTAGGAAGTTGTCTATCATAAGGGGCCATGTAGTCGTTCCCTTGCGCAATTTTGTCTTTGTATACCAATTCCTTGGAACTGTTTCCAAAGTGTGAATGAATCGGTGAACCCATTCATCCTCAGGAATGTCCGACCAATCCTGTTCACATGCCTGAATGTGTGACCTGGGGTTGCTTTCTCCTGTGTATTTCTGCTAAACGTAATTGGTGTCGATGGAGAATCTGATGGCCATCAATCTTTTAACATCATCCCATGATGCGATATTCTCTTTGTGTGTATACCACCATCTTGCAGGTGTGGCTTGTACTGCAAGATCCATAGCTGCGATCCTCTGTTCATGAGGAATCTGTTGCTCAAAATGCTCAAGGAAGTCCTAGATATCTGTCAGACCATGATATGATGGAATCTCATTGATCTCTGCACCAATCCATCGTAGTGACTTAGTCAAGTACGCGCACCTGGGCGCTGAGACTTCGTGAAGTCTGTTCTGCCAGTTCTCTAGACCAACATCTGAATCCGATGCGCATGAGCTGTCGCATCGCCAACTAATGTTCCCATCTTTCATTGGATTGACATAGTCGCCCTGGTTTGTGGTCATCTGATAGAGACTCTCCATGTTACGCGCCTCCTCCTCTGCTCGGATAGGTTCAGTATATCTAGGACCCTGAAAAGGATCCAACGGTGCGATGACCTGGAGCTACATGTCCTCAAAGGTCATTTGTCTTCTCTTTAGGTCGATAACAGCCATGCTACCGATCACCCAATCAATTCCTAGTAGTGCTGGATACAGTTTACTGTCGCCAATTATTTCTATAACTTCAAAGTCCGCAAAGCTGCGAACTCCATCAATATCAACTAGTACTTGCGGTAGCCGACCCAGAGGTGATACTCGCTGCTAGTTGTCTAGTCTCAGGTGAATAGGCGATCTGACTAACTTAGGGCTACCCATCTATTCCCATGTCTGCTTAGTCAGAACATTTACGTCCGATCCTAGATCTAGGATTACCTCATCCATTTCAAATTATCCCACCTACACTGTAAGTCGCATCTCTCTTCCCGTTCTTGTATGTCTTGTCATATTATGAAGAGCACGCTATGTACTGCTCGCGGAAGAAGATGGCTGACACTGATCTATAATGCACTGAAGTTCTGTGATAGCTTGCTCATTTCTTACAAGTTTTAAACAACTCCGCAGGAAGGAATGTACACTTTTTGTCATCTCGTCCTCATCGCATCTTCCTGATGTGGTAGCCTGCGGTGTCTGTGCAAGGCTATCGCCACACGGTGCTTTTTTGCGGTACACCCCTAGACGGCGGTACCTACGATCCTGATTGCGTAGGTTCATCAAAGAAAGCCTTGGCTTCGTGAAATGTCTGTTTATTCTTCTGCAGGTCGAGTGGTGTTGCTTTACTAGGAGCTCTGCGCACCCACTGCTGTCCTGTGTTCTTTTCCATCTCCTACGATGTCCCACTGGTAGAAACACCGCTACGAGTCACAATATTGACGCTTGGTTCTAGCTCTGCCTGCTCAGCAGCAATAAGCTGGATGTTCTGGTGTGCTACTGGCTTAGGTTCTCTGATCTTAGCTATCAAGGTAGGACACTCCTCTATAGTGTGTTCATAATATTTACAATAATTACATGTGGTAGTGGGGCTCTGACAGTCCCTAGCATAGTGTCCTATAATTCTGCAGTTATAACAAGTAACTGGGCCATGACCACGGCCAAAACCTTCTCCACGGCAAAAGCCTTCTGCTCGTACAAAGCCTCCTCCACGGCCTCGTCCTCTGAATCCTCTGCCATGGCCACCATAAGCTGGATCCTGCTATGGTCCTGCTGCTGGACCCTGTGTTTCCAATTGGACTCTGTACAAGTCTTGCTTTGCTCCAACCATCAGATCATAGGCTCTGCAATCGTGTTCATCATGGCCCACCGACTTGCAGAAGACACAGTATAGGTTCTTAGGTGTCTGCATGTACTTCTGAAGTAAGGGGCACTGGTGAGGTAGATGTCCTCGCGTTTTACATATTTCACACCACGGTCCATGGTTTTGTGGTAAGGGGTTAGGAGCCCCTGTTGCTATATATTCTACAAAGACCGGACAATTGTCTTTACTATGGCCTTGTGCTTTACATTTTATGCACCATATGTCTTGCGCAACCTCTTTCCCTTTCTTAAGTTCATGCAACTGTAATGTGAGATTAGCCAATTGATTTTGTAAAGTTGCCATGCCTGTACTGCTCTCAGCTAGAGGTGAAGCCTCTAGTTTCATCGCCATCTCCAATGCGTCATCCTGCGTCTAGATTTTCTGCTGCATTAACGGCAGTCTAATGTGAGGGAGCAGTGCTACAATAAACCATTCCTTATGCTGCTCCAACGCGAACTCAAAACTGACTTGGTCGATAAGGGATTTGAATTTCTGATCAAAGTCCCACACCGACTCTGTAGGTAGCTGCTTGATGTCTTTGAGTTCTGTAATACACTGTGACTCAGACTTAGGTTTCTTAAACTCTTTAATCATGGCAGTCTTGACCTGGGCAAGTGTTCTGGGTACTGTGGTATACTTTATGTACCATGTTAAAGCTCGATCTCTGAGTGTGGTGACCAACTGTACAAGTTTAAGGTTATCGTCGTTGATTGTTTTAATGGTGCACATGGCTTCACATAGAAACCAATGTTGCTCTGGGTCTTCTGCTCCTGTTCCCTTAAATATAGGTAGCTTCATATCATCCCCCATTATATTTCTTCATGGTGGATGTTGATTTACTGTGTTACTACCACTCAATGGTGTAGGTGGAGGTGATGTAGCGGTGGTAGGTACTGTCTGTGAGCTACTAGATGGAGTTCCTACGGGATTGTTCTGAGTCCCGGTCTATTTCTGTGGGGTATAAGGGTGGTAATGGATACCCCCCTCTGAACCTTCTGTAGTACTAGGACTCTGCTGTCTAGTATTATCTGGACTGTCTTCAAATATTGGAGATCTGAAATCTACTTTATAGTTCTTTCCATTACGTGTTCATCCAATGTCATCAAAATCACTTTCAAACTCTTGTGACATTACTATCTCTACTTACTCATCTGAAACTAGATCCATTGTTCCTTTTTCATATAATAGCATCTTAATGGACAAGTTTAAAGATCTTAGGTACTTACCACGATATATTTTGAAGAAGTAGCGCTCATCCTCGCTGAAGCTTTTCGTCTGGTCAACTGCAAACTCTATGATGAAGCCTCCTAGCACACTCACAAGCCAGAAGTCTACTTCCCTCGTGAGGGGGTTATCAAGGTTCTCCATGATCTGAATCAGCTCTGGTGTCCAGACAATGTCTCTTTTCTTTTTGAATATGCCTGTAGCAGTTAGCTTTGCTAACCAGTCATAAAGCTCATTTCCAAAGGTCGAAAAAAAATATCGCATGGATGTCTATAATGATATGTTTTTGTAACCAAGCCTCTGTGTTCAGTTTAGGACTCATGTTCTCTCGTTCAGCAAACTCTTTCAGGTTAGACCAAACCCACTCGTTGAGTTCGTCTCTCGTAGGACGCCACCAGAACATCAGCGCTCTGTTTGTTCAAAGCCGGCAACATAACCATTTGTTGGTTATCATGGGCAGACCCGGGTTTACTATAATCAACCAACAACACCCCTAGCTCACTGGCCCTTTCGGCGACAAACCACGAAGTGGCCTGAAGTCTCACCCGAAGTGATTCTAATGGGTTGGCCAAGGAATCAAGCATCTTGGACCAGGTTCTGTGGTGATCCTACTTGGGACTCGCAGCTCTTCTAGCTGCGAGGTCTCTTTCTCGACATGTCGCGCGACTCCTCTGCTCACGTCGCACGATCTTCTTGTCTCGCAGCTCTTCTAGCCGCAAGATATCCCTTCTACTGTCGTGCGGTCCCCTTCCATGTCACACACTTTCACTGACTTGCGATGACTCCAGCCTTATCGCATCGTCGTGCACCAAGCGACACATAACTTCCTCCCGGCGCTAAGCCCTTAACCTACGGTATCGCGCACCGCAGCTCCTCTGCCAGTGCGGCATTGCCTTCTTGCGATACCCTACTCCCGTGGCTCGACGCACTAGCGTTGTTCATGTCGACTTGCAAGAATCAATATGACAGGCTGTTTAACACTGCGACTAGTGACTGTTCAAGAAAAGCATAAATGAACCCACATACAACATGCCAGAGACTTCAACTTATGTTTATCCTTCTATATTGCTATAAGCTGATTAACACATTCATTCATTAAACTATAAACAAAGTCCATGAAATGACTAATAAATGCACAAGTAAACATAACACATAAGTCAATCACATAACACTCGATTTTAACGTGGTTCACCTCCAGGATGGAAGTTATGTCCACAGAACTGTGTTTTCATTATAGCTTAGGGGAAGGTAAAACACAGTTCTGCTGCACCGCATATGCAACTCAAGATCTTCTCTCTTAGATCTCTTTTCCTCTCTATATTGCTCTCCTACAATATACTCTTCCCTCTCTGTCGATCCCTGCGGATCGTTACATGCATGCTCTCTAAGCCAGCTACTGGTTACAGTAAGATTGCTACCGCTAATAATAGAACTAGAGCCCAACTCTATTACAATACAAGATAACTGTGAGCTAACAGACTCAATGGCTAACTATATGTTATCCGACTGGCTAACCTTTTACAATACAAAATATATCCCTTTATAGGCAGCTCGAAGGTCTTTCCATTACAACACTGTGGGCCTGTCCCAACAGTAACCCAAAACCCTAACTAGTGACAGTCGACCATATCTGTACTTGAGGTAGTCGCTTTCCGTCACACCGCAGCTCTCTGTAGTCTTCCATGCTTCCCGGTGCTGATCATGGGTACTGTGCACTGCTTCATTTTTCTGTCCTTCATCTTCAATGCTTTAGCCTCGTTGCTCCTTTTCCTTTATGAGGGTCACTGAGCCCTCCTGTCTTCGTCGTTGCCTTCAATGCAGTGGGTGAGCTCTCTCTTCTCGGCCGCTCAGGTACCGTCATCTTCCTTGACTTCTCTATCTTAAAAGTCATAGTTTTCGGCTCTGCTCTGTAGCTGGAAACGTGCTACGACGTCGTAGCTCTATCTTATCTTCTCTCCGCCAAAACTGTCTGTCCGCCAAATAGGCAGCTTCTTCTGTAGCTATGGGACCCTGCTCCAACATTTGGGGTGACAAGAAGGACTGCTGAGGAATGGGACATATATATATGCTCTTAATCAAGGGAATGTATCTCTTTTTGAAATTTTTGACAAGCTGGTTTGGATGTATAACTCTAGAGAAGGCCAGGTGACTGCAAAATTGGCATATCGGTCGACTATCTCAATGCATATCTCGTTTGAGGTTGAATGGTGGATGAAATGGTTGTGGAAAGGGGCTATCCCATTGAAACTTAAGTTATTTTCATGGTTGTGTATGAAAAATAAGATCCTGACTTGGGAGGTTTTACAGGACAGAGGTTTTGTGGGCCTGGCAAGATGTTCTTTTGTGCTTTTTAAAGCTGGATTCAATTTCTCATATGTTTGGAGACTCTGCTTTCTTCCATGATATTTGGTTGCAACTCATGAATTGATTTTAAATCCAGCATAGCTGGGATGGTGCTATAGTGCTTGATAATTTACAAGTTTTCCATATAAGAAAAGGTCAATACAGTCATCTCCAATTTTTTTCTGATGTGGGAGGTATGGAAAGTTAGGAATGTTTCCAATTTTTCTAACTTTTTACAGAATCTTAAGGTTATATATTTGAAGATCTCATCATCTTTTTCTGAAAGGAGTAAAGAGACACTAATCAATAGAAAAAGATATTACTCCTTCCCTTCCCTTTTGCAGGAGTATCCAATGGGCTTCTTTGATGGAGCAGCATTGAACGATTCTTGTGGAGCTAGTCTTGTTATTATGATTGACAAAGATAGAATTATTAAAGGCTGGTTAAAGGCAGGTATGGACACAAATACTTGTGCAGAAGTAATTGGTATTTGGAGTCTACTTTTTTGTGCCAAATTTTGAGGGCTAAAATATTTACAAGTTTTAGGAGACTCCCAAGTTATCATTAATTGGGCTTTGGGAAAGGCTCAAGAGAAGTCTCTAGAACTTAACCACTGGCTAGATAATATAAAAAATTTGACGAATGAGTTCGCTTGGTTATATTTTAACCATGTTTACAGAGAACTAAAGGAAGATGATTCTCTCTCAAAACTTGATGTGGGTGCTATGGATGGAAGAATCCAGTTTTTCATTTTATTTTGTAGGTTTTGTTTTAAGAACAAGTCATTTGGTGCTCTTCTAGAGTGTCTTTGAGCTTCGAGAGTTTTTGGTGAACGTTGTAGAATCTTTTCATTTCCTATTATGTACTCTCAGTATATGATGGCGTTTTGATGATTTGTTTGCATGTAGTAGATAATGATGGATTGGCAGTATCTATCAGGCTTTATCTAGTCCAGTTTTTGGCTATGACATAGATCTACCATTGGATCTCTGGTTTGTATGTAAATTTGACACAACTTTCTTTAATACAAAGTTGTTCTTTATTACTGAAAAAAAAATTGTTTATAGGTTCGAGGTACACATGCAAAAGTAGAATATGCAAAATATTATAATACTTTTGAGGATTGGTTTGAGGTATTTAAAGCATAGCTACACACTAGTTTATCTTTGTTACCATCTTCAAAATGAGGTGTTTAGGATGTCACACTTTCTATGAAGCTCTACATGTATGTATATAGAATTCTTTATGTGGAAAACTAACTTGTGATGTTTGCGTTCAATTGGAAATATGTCAACACTTGATATTTTGAAGAATCAAGGTATGGTCAGAATTACATGTCTACTCAAACTATGACATAGTCAATACATAGGGGCTCGACAAGAGCATCATGTCTCCTACAAGAATTGAACCTAGGTGGAGAGGGTGACAATCATTCCTACCAACCACCCAAACTACATCCAATGGACATGTGATGTTTGTTTTACCATACAATCATGTACATGTATGTATACAATGTTCTAGATGTAGTAAAGCTTGTTCCAAATGATTATCCTTCATTTATTTGCTTCCTAATCTGAAATGATTAGAAAAACAAATAGTAAATGATCAACTTAAAATTTAGGTGTAAGATGGTTATGTAAGACAAATCCCCTTGTTTTTGTTTGGATGATATAGGAACCATACCTTAACCTTAAATCTAGGTTGATGTATTATGTGCATATGGTTTTACTTATCTTTTGATACTACTTGATCTATACAAAGTGGATGAATCATGGTGAGATATGATATATATAGAGTTACTTAACATATATTCAAGGGATTTCAAAAATGTATAAGGAAGTGAGAATCATGGTGAGACACAATAAAGAGATGCTTGTGTTATTCCTAATAACATAGTTTGATAATATATTCCCTCTTTGAGAGCACAATCTATTCTCTTTGCTCACGATAATCCAATGAGTTCCTCGGGTGAAAAAACATTAGCCATTCCATCTTTTTAAATTAATACTTTTGATGTCACTTGGTGTACACAACCATACATATTTTTAGGAGTATTGAAAAAGAAAAGGGATATAATGACTATGTTCCTGCAACCAATTATTCCATGTTTGTTTGGCCAACTAAATCCCAATAGAATAAAGAGAATATTGTGTGTTTCAAGGTCAAGATGTAAGGAAACCTATCAATATATGTTGTATCAATTGCATAGACCATGGAAATAGAGAGAAAAAATGTGACGAAACTTGTAATAACTTCAACTGATTTATTTTAGGTGATTCCGTTGAGGATTTATAATACTGACCATTTTAGAAATTGATTAGCAATAACAAAACATAATTTTTTAATATTAGTCAACAACAACTAAAACATAATCAATTTGGTTCTTCCTTAGAGCTCAGTCTCTGAGAGATTCCATGTTGAGATGATACTAGGAAGAAACCATGTTTGCAATTTGTTAACTTCATAACATCGCAAGGTATATAGGACTTTATATGTGATTCAACATAGCATTGCTTATTAAGGATAATAGAAGTGCATTTATAGCATACCAATAGTCTTATTGACATAAAAGTATTTAATGCTCTTTTTTTAAAGGTTTTTCCATGAGGTATTTTGTGGAAGGGTGGTTAAAACATAACCTAGATTTGTTTTTGGAAACAACATTTATTCTTTCTCATCTCCCATAATTTTAGCCTCAACCAAGGATACATGTGTGCAATTTTTATACCTAAGCGACAAAAAAATGAATTCCACCTCAACGAATTTGCTTAAAAATCAAGGTTATAGTAGCCTCGATGAATGTAATACTAGATTAAAAAAACCATGTTTGCGGTCCAATGGTGTGACTAATTAAAGGGTGTGGATCCAAGAGGTTGAATTGTAATGACCCTATAATGTAAAATGTAAATATGCTTTGTCAATATTCTTATTACAAAAGTGAAAGGTTAAGGCTCGAATAGAGATAATGGTGAATGTACTAGACATACACTTATTGACTTGTGTTTAATTTATTTGTCACTAGGCACTACCAAGTAATGTTACCATGAGTGTTGTATCATACATTAGTATAAAATAAAAATAAAAGTTCCACTAAAGAGGTTTCTAAGGAGAAAAGGGGTTGAGTCCATAGGAGGGAAAAGGAAAGGAGATCCTTTGGAAGATGAACACATTATAATAATACTACACCTAGTCCTTTGGAAAAGTACTACATTTATGCCCATCCTTTAAAATCTAGGTATCCTTATGATAATTCATCATGATTTTTGAGAAGGCATGCATTCCTCATGCAAAAAGGGAATATATAATGTGTAAATTCCATTAAAGAGACTATTCTCCTGTAATTATTCTTCAATTATTTTATTTTAGAATTATTTGATAGAGTGAAGAACTTGAAATCCCATAACCCACTTGTTTGAAATAACTTTACATTCCCAATGAGCTAAGGTCTACCAATTTTAGGTGTTCCTAAACAACAATCAACATCTCAAAGTCTTCATGCCTATACTAGATCATTGGAGGGGAGATATTCCCAAGGGAGTATATAGTAGAGAAACAAGATCATGACCTTGTATTGTGTCTAGTTGAGAGGTAGAGGAGTTTGTGACTGATTAAAGGATGGGTGAGATTCCCAAACAAGTTTTCCCTAAGGAAACCATGGTATGTGTCTACCATTAAAGAAATTTTTGGGTCTAAAATAGACCTAAGGAAAACAATAAAATAATAGTTATTAAACTTTTAAGGAAAGGAAAAAAACTACTTTTTTTTCTATTGTATTTTCAACTTATCTCCTTGTAGTTTTACTCAAATTTCAAGTTGGATCACTCGTTAGATGTGAAACTAGTTTCCACATCCAATGAGTAACCACTCAACTTACTTTTGACAGATCTCCAATAGGAAAAAAAACTCAAAATACATATAAAAAAATGTATTTCATTGAATAGTTGGGGGAGGGAGACACTTACGAGACGAATCGATTAGAAGTAGAATTTTAGATGCAATTGATGACCAAAAACACATGGACAATACTAAAAATGACAGTGCAATCACATACAATTACCAATTACTTATTGTAATGACAATATATAAATCATTAATCTAAATTCATTATTGGCTTTCCCTCTCAAACTCAGTTGCATCATATATATATTAAAAATTTATCCAAAGAAATCTAGAATAATCCAAATTATTGGAGCAAACAATGAACAAACTTTTCTTTAAAGCTATAGTTATGTACATACAAGATGCTTTATGAAGTCACTATGTCTAACCCCATAAGAAATATTATATCTCTCATCAAATAACTAGCATAATTCAAATCTACAATGGAGGAAGAGGACGCCAAATCCATCTTGTTAAACAAAATGCCTTCTAAATACAACAATGTTATGTTTACTTTCATTCGATTCTCTTCAAAAAATATAGAAGATGTTATTGTTTCCCTCTTAGTTGAAGAAAAGAGAACCATCGTAGGAAATACAAAATACGATCTTGAACATGATACTGCACTATACTCAAGATACATTCGTAGTAGATCAACTAAAGAGAAGGGAGATATGGAATGTTAATATTGCAAGAAAATGGGCCACACAACCTGGGATTGTAGCTTTTGTGTAACTAATATTATTGAGGGAAAATTCAAAGACAAACCACATGTAGCTAATGTAACCATTGTTTAAGATCCATCAGATGCTATCAATTGTAATGACTTTATTGAAGAAAAGTGATATGTCAGATCTCAACTTGTGTGCATTAAAAGTTTATAAAGAATGCATTTAATCAGTTTACTTAATTCCTGGGATAACATTAACATCAATTGAATGCTTAAAACAGAAATGAACAACAAACTGAAATAGGAATGAGAAGAACCAACACTGACAAACAGATATAAAGAAGAAACACAGAATCAGAGAGTCACAAACAGAAGTTGATAACAGAGTTCACCTCCTCCACTGGGCTACATCTCCGGGTCCCTCTCCAATGGGTACCAATCCAATTAATCTCTTAGAAATGGTACAAAAATGGTTTTGGAATCAACTTCAGCAACTGTAAACAAAATGTTGTACAAAATATTTAAGACCTCTCTTTTGGAAATTACAATTAGCCTTAGAAAGCAAAGAAAGCTAAACTATAACAGAGAATGTCGACTTCCACAGTAACAGTATCTGGACACTTCACAGCCAAACTCTCCTCAGAGAAATGATGCTTTGTGCTCTAAAACAATCTGAATCCCCCTCGCTCCCTCTGTGTAAATGTGGCCCGCATCCTCTATTTAAGCGTTTATCAAGAGGATAAGTAACGGATCATAGCTGTTATATTCTTTATTATCATTACAACCATATGCTAAAACTTAACCATGCGATCCCACCGAATCGCTGTCCAAGCGTTATGTTACCATGACGTTCCATATCCCCAAAACGTTGCAACCAACTCCACGCACATGGGTTGATTCACAACACGTTGCAATGACTTGCAATTAGGCTATGCCAAATGTAACGTAACTGTTTGATGTCACCACTAACTCCACAAATGTCGCAGCAACCGATATACATATGTCGCAATAACTGCGATATACATATCGTAGCATATAACTGATCTGATGTCACAGCATTTTCAGACATCGCAGCCTCCTCAAACATCACAGCCCCCTCAAACATCGCAGCCTCCTCAAATGTCACAGCATATAACCAGCTCCATGACGTCGCAGCATACGTGACCGTACGGACTTTTCACGAGCCATTCGATGCTCCATTCGACGGTCGTAACTGCGCCAGAACATTGCCAACTAACTACGCGAGCATGCTATTGTCGAGCACCCTAAATGCAGATAAGTTATTATCAACACACAGAGCTTACGAAATTCATTGTCAACTCGAGGAAGTCTTTTGTTTCAAAGGGTAAGTGCACAATATATGCTAAACACCAAATCATTGTAGTGAATACTGTTCTTAAACAACTATGTTCATCCCTCAAACTTTGTGTGATCCCACCAATCTTCTAACTCTACAATTTCAACCTTGTCCTTCTATGCATCAACCAGAAATGAAATCAACAATTACTGACAGAAAGGAAATCCTATTCACAGCCCAGATTAAAGGAATCGCCTATTGATCTAATCACACTCGGAATCTGTAACCATAAATTAATTGTAATCTAGAAATTCAATTGCGACAGATCAAGCTCAACTATTCTAAGAATTGAATTGCAGAAATAAAGATCAACAATCATATCAATCCGAATTACACAGGGTTCGTGGGATGTCAACCTGAAACCATGAGATGAACAGAGTTGTGTACAGCTATTGAATAAATTGCATACAGATTATCTACTCAGTCGACTGTTACAGTTATTGATGTCAGGAAAATGCAATGCTGTAAATCACACACACCACTACTGCGCACACAGAAAATATGATTAACGAAACATCACACAACCACAAATTAAAAGATCCTACCTT
>LPNX010782573.1:49016-74274 GCA_001517045.1 Pseudotsuga menziesii
GCTATAACTACGCGGCTCATGCAAAAACTACGGTGCATGGCCCATGCTATAAGTGCGCACCATGAGATAACTACACACCATGCGATAACTGCACGGGCTGTTCACATCTTAACCGCCAAGCTTAGTCTTCACACTATGTTTAGCATATGAGTTTAAAACATATGTTATGTTCTTTGAACCATAGATTAATACTATTGTACCATATTGGATCAGTGTAAGCTTTGAAGACGAATAATCCACCGGATCAAAAAGGAATTGCATGCATCTTATGAAGCCCACACTTTTAAGGCAGTTAGGGATATGGTGTGGATAAATCTCAACATGGATGGTTTCTTAGATAGTTTGGGAGTTTGTATTGGGAATTATCCCTCATTATGGTTTTGAGACATGCATTTGTATTGTTGTATAATAATGAGGTTGTGAGAAACACATGTGATTATTGTCCAATAAATTAATTTGGGAGATTTGTAATTCGATATTTTGGGGAGGTGGTATCTGGGAACATGAAAATTGTTGGTGTTCCCTCCTTCAACCTAGGTTTAGACCCTTGGTTTTCCATCAACAAAGCCCAATATATCGGCCCAATAGAGCAAGGCTTAGTCGGCAGCACCTGTGACGTAGATGCAAACTCACCCAATGTATCTCTATGGGTAACTGCTAGAACCATGTTTCTGCTATTGTGTGGGGATTTCCTCTTCCTTGGAACCTTACTATATTGCTCGACCAAATTTGGGGGGTGTGTTTCCTATTCTTATTTTGTTCATTCAATATATTACTCTACTTATCTGTTGACAGAGATTACACCAGTGACATAAATATTTAGCATATCTTCTATCTATCAACAGTGTGACACATGCATATAAGAACTCATTCATAAACAAATGCTAGTCAATCTATTAAAATATACTTATTCACATCATACATTCATTCAATGTAGACATATTCATCAAATACACATTGACACAACATTTAACATGGAAACCCATCTCGAAAAAACCACAAAGGCGCTCTTCATCTGGCATGAGAAATATATAGCACCTTTGTCTGTGCACTCAGCTTGTAGACTTTGTTATAGATCTTATCTACAATCTATACAAACTTATATCCTATCATGCTCTCTATTCTTAGGTCTCTAAATTTTTCCTCTCCTTCACTCTATGGATGATCCGCACACATCATGGATCGACTCTCTTCTCTACAACTCTACAACTCTACAACTCTTCTAAGACAAAATCTGGCAAAGACCTAGAGACCAATTCGCACACAACTTGGGTTTTCTCTTTTATAGGCTCTTACATGTCATAATCAACCGAATCTATTCAATTAGCCGATAGGATGTCATTCCTGTTTTTGTACATTTAGTTATACCGACACTAGGCACTATCAGCCCAAAATTACAAATATGTTTTATTCCCAAAGCATGTGTTATTCTAACTAGTTTCTTACCCACGATCATTGAGTTGTCCTTTTTAACTGTTGTACTCTTCTTCTGGTGTGGTTCCTTTCATCATGGCTATCTTCTTTGTTTGTGGACACTTCTCTTTCATCACAAACTCTTCTCTCATAGTTTTTTATGTCGTAGCTCTTCTTCCTCCATTGCAGCTTCCTCTATCATGCAACAAGACTCTTCATATTCCCGAGCAGAATTCTATCCAAATTTTTCCTATATTTTACTAGGGCCAATAAGAATTCAACTTGTTTGAATGCTTTGTCACACAGTGCCTATGCCTCTTCAATCTTCTTCGTAACTCCTTTTTTGTTTTCCTTGTTTGTTGCAATACCTCTAAAGGTGTACTAGGTGTCACATATGCTTCCAACTCCATGACCTTTTTATGGAGGTCCTCTATTATTTTACCAAGTTGAAAGACCTTGGATTCTACAAGCATCTCATTTGTTACTCCTTCGTCTACAAAATTGTTGTAAGCTAGTGTTACAGTCATGTCGAGTCGGTGCCTATCCTCCTCCCGTGTTTTGGATTTTTGTTTCATTTCCTTGATTGTTTTCTTCATCTTATTAACAGTCTTGTTTGATTCTATAACTTACTTAACCAATGTGCCTTCCCTGGCCTTCATTTCTGTGACTGTGGTATTCTGAAGGGCATATACCTCGTAGAACGACGATGTATAAAAATTGATAGTAACATGGCCTATACTTTTTATCGTAGAATTTAGATTTGGTGTCCCCAATTTGAGTATTTCTCCCACTAGTTGAGTCTTTATTGGTGGGATAGGTATCGACACATCACTCGATCACTCTTATGATGAGCCAGCTAAGTCCTACGATATTGCCATTTGTGGTCTATAATCGACCGCTAATCATACTTATTTTACTACTTTGCAAAGTATCTGGAGTAAGTCTATAATACTACTTGTGAGCTATGTTTGTTGCTCATCCATATTATTAAGGATTTGGGTTTCTATTTCTCCCATTGTGCCCCTTAGAAGGGTATAATCTTCACTATTAATGCCGACTGTTCCTGCTAATATGTTAGCCTCCCTTTTCTTATGCCTTATCTTAGGATAATCTATCTGCTTCCTCTTATGTCCCACTCTTAGGTCTGTTGGAATGGTGCTTAACTCATTATGGGTATTATCTAGTTTTTTCTATGAGGGGTTTTCTCCATGTTCCCCATACTTTTGTGTCTGTGAATCATCATGTCACTCCTCTTCAACTAGAGATAATTAATCATCTGCGACGAGGACTCGACATTCTTTTGGTCATTCTTGTACAATCATCTCAACTTCTTTAGTCAACAGTTGATAGTGTGTCATAATCCATTGTATCTATGGGTCTTGCCACGGCTACAACAGTATATGAAGAGACTCAATTGTAAACTTGAAAAAAAATTGAAACTACGTAACAGTTTCCACGGTAAGTCTAACTTGTTGCTTGACATGATATCACAGGGCCTCTCCATGCAAAAATATTTCTACATTGTTATCTTGCTGTCTTTGCTTCAAGTCTTTCTCGAACCATATATTATGGTAGCGGGCACCTCGACACATCACATGTACATCTACCCCTTGGTAGTTCGTTGGTTCTTCCCATGCAACAAATGAAATCAAAATAAGTAGCCATGAATAATGAAATGCGTTACCTTTCTCTTCCGCTTCCTCTGCATCTTCTAACAGTTCATTGAGAAGATATTGCAACCATTTGAGTTGAGCACTCGATGCACATAATTTTGTGGCAGCAGTCATCCCTATGGTACATTGGTTCGATTGCATATTTCACAACAATTTGCTAGCTAGAACCTTCCTAGTGAACCGAACAGTATTTTCATTTATAGAGGCAATAAAAAAGCCTCTAGTGGCTCTGATAAGATCATAATTGTCTTTTAACCTATTCATTAACACAAAATATTTCTCTTTTTTGGTGAAAAATGGTGCTAGGTTTAGGCCTGCAAGTGGTAGTCCCATAATTGCTGCTATAAGCTCGACATCCACAAAAATATTCTGGTCGAGCCATAGGAATCCACCATGGAATGAAACTAATATTTTTTTAACACATGCATTCACCTCCAAACTGTGAATAAAATGCGGCATGTACATCCACAAAATTAAACCTTCTTTATTCAGTAATATTTCCCATTCCATTGGAACTAGGTGCATCGGGTCATCCTCTACATCTTTGACAGTAAGCATGTATTTATCCATTTCCAAATTTGGAAATATGCGTAGGTCATGATCAACAAAGTTCATCTTCTTAATATTTTGAAGTATTTTTTGCGTTATCTGAACTCCTTTCGCCACAATCGGTGCTACCAGTGGGAAACGTGCATTCTTCGAATTTCTAATCTTAGGCATATCTTATTTTCTGGGCAGAATATACGGTGGTATTATAGTCGCAGACCCTTCATCTTCTGGTGGTGGTGTTGTTGGTGCTTTCTTCTTGCGGTTACCAAATCACTTCCCCGTTGATGGACCAGGTGTGTCTATTCTTAACCTTACAGGAGGAATCATTGGACTCTGTGGAATTTCCTTTGCAACCAAGGCTTCTGGTAGAATATATCCGGTAGTGCCTTCCATAATGAGCATGGGTGATGCAGTCACGACACCGATTTCTGCAACTATGCTTGTACTAGAAATGGAAATAACCATACTCTGTGCAAAACTCACTCAGGCTCTTGCAGTTTCAAAGTGAAATATTTCTCTTAAATGTAGTAGAATGTACTAAAACTTGGGCGCAAAGGTGATAACATCTACCCATTCAATCAATCAGTCCTTCACACACGCATACAATGAATGGAAAGGTGGCAGTGATATTAGTCACATGGGAAGATCATCCAAATAATCATACAGAAACTGCTATAAAAAAATGACATTCGCCTATCACATCATTGGTATTTATTATGCAATAATTGATGAAGTGACCAAAAAGCACGCCATCAAAATCGCTCGCGTTTTTTAATTAATTACGAATAGCTGTCATTTTTGCGACAAAATTTCATCTTGTGACAACTCTTCTTCTTTTGTGATATGTATTCAACTCTTAACATTTTCCTTTTATTGTGAAAGACGAATTGTCTTTGCCACCCTTTTTCATTTGCGGCAAACATATAGTCTATGACGCCTTTTCCTTCTTCTTGCAATAGCTCATAGCATGCGATCAAATTAAAACAAAATTACTTAGAGGTTTTTTTCTTTTTTCAGTCGACCAAGTCACAGCTATCCTGGTAGGGATTTAGGTGATTTATGTTCACCAATCCTTTAACAGGTGTTCCATCTAAATTAGGTAGTTTCACTATGGCTCCATTAGTGATATGAATTACAATATACAGTCCTAGCCAACTTGTTTTCAGCTTGCTCGGATGCTTTAAAAATTTGCTATCATACTGAAGAACAAGTCCTCCAACTTGAAATCGCTTATTCTTGATGTGGTGATCATGCCATTATTTCTGCCGTTCCTTCTCAAAGTTTTGATGATGACCTACAACAAATCATTCCTCTTCCAAATGTATCAGTTGTGATAATATTTCCTCGACAACACCAACATCTGTCATCTCTATAATCACAGTAATCCTTAAGTTGGGTACAATATATTCCATTGGAATCACAACCTCTTGTCCATACACTAGGAGAAATGGAGTTCAGGCTGTCAACTTCTTACAAGTCATGTGATATTCCCACAAAAATGCAAGGATTTTATGGTCCCAGCCATCTCTTTGAATATTACACATATTTTCCAACGTATTCTATAGCATCTTGTTGAATTCTTCGACATCACCATTCACTTGAGGGTGATATGGTGTTGTCTTTCTATGCCAAATCTAAAATTCTTCAGTTAATTCTCCAATCAATCGATTAACAAAATGCGTACCTTGGTCACTTATCAAAATCTTCAAGCATCTAAATCGAGTGACAACATTGTCAAACAGAACTTGGCAGAAGTCACAGTAGTACAATCCTTCACTAGTGCTGCTTCATCCCATCTAGTCAAGTAATCGGTCGATGTAATAATATATCTTGCACCTATTTTCTTCCCTGTTGGATTAATAGGTCCCACAAAATCAATATCTCATTTGTCAAATGGCTACAAATTTACTTGAGGTACTAGTGGCATTTCATCTCATCGTGACTACTTTCTGATTCGTTGACATACATCACAACTGCACCAGTATTGTCGAGCATCCACATGCATGGTGGGCCACCACAATCCTGCTTCCAATATCTTTTGCACGGTATATTTTCCAGCGCAGTGGCCTCTTGCAACACCAGCATGTGCTTCATTAAGTATCATCGCTTTCTCATGTTCAAATCCACATCAACAAAGAATATCATCAGGACCCATTTTATATATTTGTCTAGTGATTAACTTAAAATATGTGTCTCGCACAACTAAATGTTTCTTCCGTGTAGTAGTAAATTCAGCTAGTGCATATGTCGCACTCAAAAATTGTATGATGTCTCTATAATGATCATCAAACCTTGTTATCACAAATAATTGTGTTTCAAAGAGACTATCATCGAGATTACAAGGTTCTTCGCCACTCTCAATTCTCGAGAGATGCTCTGGCCCTAAATTTTGTTGACCCGGTTTAACAATAACTTCAAAGTCAAATTCTTGAAAAAGGAGAAGCCATCGATAGATCTTCCCCCCTAATATTGGCTTATTAACCAGGTATTTTAACGCTAAATGATCTGTGTACATTTTGAAATGTCCAACCTGCAAGTAGTGTTGAAATTTTTGAAGAGTGTATACCATAGTTAGTCCCTCTCTTTATGTCATGGTATAGTTCTTCTCTGTTGTTGACAATTTCCTGCTGAAGAAGAAAATAGGATTATCAATTGACCCTTTTCCAAGTTATTCTAGTACCATGCCGAGCGTGACAGACAATGCATCAACATGTACATGAAATCCCTTTTTCAAGTCTATAAATACAAGTATGGGCATTGTAACCAACTTTTTCTTTAAAGTATCTATACTTTCTTGGAAATTTATTTTCCACCGGAACTTTACATCTTTCTTCAATAACTTCTTCATCGAAGCAGTCACCTCTGCATATCCTTTGATAAAATTTTGATAGTATCTTGTATGTCCCAATTTTTTTCTCAGTTGCTTCACTATGGTAGGTGGAGGTATATCGACGATAATCACAATTTTAGCAGGTTCAACCAAGACTCCATCGTGACAAACCACATGGCCTAACATAATTCCAAAAGGGGAACAAAAAATACATTTATTTAAGTTCAACCAAATTTGATATTGGTGAGACCATTCCAGCATCATTCTAAGGCTCTCAATAAGATCCTTAATGATCCCAAATACCGTCTAATCCCTAAAGTAAACCTCAATAAATTTATGAATAAAATATTTGAAGGAAAACACTACTATCCTGGAAAAGATAGTAGGAGCATTCTTGAGTCCAAAGGGAATTACCGTGTATTGGAAACAACATTACTCCATCACAAAGGTTGTATTGTGTCGATCTTCCTTTGTGATTATGATATGATGGTAGCTAGAGAACCCATCAAAGAATAAATAAACCTCTTGACCCCAACACTTTCTAATACCTCATCCGTGAATGGAGTTGGAAATGGCTCATGTAAGTAAGTGTCATTCTATTTCCTTAGGTCGATGCAAATTATTACATCAACAGTAGCCTTATTATCTTGCACTACTATCAAACTAATCCATTCATATTCTTTAATAGTTTATATGACACCTGCATCCATCATTCAGTTCAATTCTATCTTGACTTTTTCTTTATATCGGGGATCTAGTCGGCAGGGTCAGTGCATAACAGGTTTTGCGTTGGGATTTACTCATATTTCATTTCTCCAAGGTCTTCTACAATTCCTTTTATTTCTGAGAATTTCGTAGGGAAAAAATACTGAAACTCATGCAACAGGTATGTAATTGCCCAATAGTCTCACCATCCCAGTAATCTCCAATACTGGAAAATTTTGGATTCTCTTGGAATCCAAGGTTTACTTTCATGACTTTTAGTGGATTCAAAAACTGGTTGCTAGAAATACCAAATCCTTCCACTGCGCGCCTACCTTCAAAATCTAGTATGTTTACATCGAGTGGGTCATCATCACCAGGTTCTCCCGTTACATTACAGCACTCCATCTAGTGTTGGATTGTTTCCCTGTGCTGATTGAAGTCTGTCATTGTGATAATGATATCTTCAAATATATTTGTCTTGATTACTTGCAATGCAACATTAATCGATGGATGATCATCGAAAAAATCAAGTGTGCATGAATCTAGTAGCTAATTCATCCCATTTAACAGTACCTTGTCTGAGTTCAACTGATTTATACAGTTTCATTGATATCATGTCTAACGCGTGTATGAACTAATGAACCCATTCTTGTCGCAAATATGCCTCCCATGTCACACAACAATACTCAATATGTTTGACAGGATTAGTCAATCCTGTAACTTTTGACTAGTATAGCTGATGGCTTCTCTAAATCTTATCTCCATCAATATTCAACATTGTGGACATTCCAATATGGATTCTTTATGTGTGACCCACCATTTGGAGGGTGTAGCTTTTAGTGCAACGTCCAGGGCGGACAAGCACTGATGTTCTGTGACTTTTTCTTCAAACTTTGTAAAAAAATATGCAAGGTTAGGTAAACCGTCATATGTGGGTAGATCACTTACCTCAATTCCTACCCGTCACATAGACCATGTAATTCTTGCGCACCTTCTCATGGATACTTCATGCATATGATTCTTCCTGTTTTCCAATGTTTTGCCATAATCTGATGTACATGAACTAATACTCTGCAACCTAATCTTTCAGTTGTCATTGGATTTACATGATCCTCCCTTGCACATGTGATGTTATAAATATTGCTTGGATAATCACATTGTCATTCACTATTTACTGGCTCGACGTATCTTTGGCCTTCTATCTAATCATTTGGTGTGACCACCCTTAGATCTGAATCTTCAAATGTTAAGATTATTTTCTTAAAATTGATGATGGCCTGGTTATCAATCACATAGTCGATCCCCAAACATCCAGGATATGGATTTGTATCATCCACAATTTTGATTAATTCAAAGTCAACATATGTTATAAGGCCTTCTACCTTGACAGGTACTTCTTTCAGTCTACTGATATTTACAACTTTTGATTTATTTGATAATCTAAGTTGGACAGGAGGCCACTCTAGTCACGGTTTTCCCATTCTTTTGCATGTTTTTCTTGTCCAAATGTTGACATCAGATCCCAAGTATAGGATAATATAATCCATGTCGTAGTCTCATATCTCGAAACTCATCCTTAACTCGTGACCAGTCCTTAATCTTTTTCTCGTGTGGTTAATCCTTCTGTCTAGTCGTAGGTCTTCTTGAGGTTCTTCTATTAGAGTTGTCATATCTGCGACAACATCTTTATCTTGTATTAGCAGTAGGAAAATTTTGAAAAAATATTTAAGCTTACTAACCTTTCACGTTAGTTGCTTTCAGAATAGCTAGTCAAACCTCTTAGGCATCTCCATTTTTCATCTTCCATGTAGTATAGCAGCAGATGTCGACGCTTAATTCTTGTCGATGAATTCAACTCGGGTGTACAAAAATACTTCCTTTTATTTTTGGATGTCAAATGGAACTTTATTTTGTGATGTTGGTCGCACCTAAGTATGTTCATGTTGTGTTTCTTGGTATGCTCCAGTCGCAACACCTCCTCTTGTTTTGACAACTATATGTGGTTCCATCAGCTCAGCAGAAATCTTCTGGATATTCTGGTTGGGATTTGGGTTGGGGTTCTACAAAGGGATCGTATTTCCCACATTTCTATCCTACCACTTCGAAATCAACTATGGACATTGTTCGACGGTATGATCAAAGGATTTTCAATATGAACATGTCTTTGTAGGAATCACATAGCCCTTGAAAAAATGTATTGGTTTCCCACAATTATAATATATAATTTTGACTCTTCCATGACCAAATCCTCCTCCTTGTCTTCGACCTCTAAAATTTCCATCCCATCTACTCTTCCTTCTTAATTAAATAGGTGTCCATCATTTTCTCCTGCATCAACTGAAATGCAGGCTGCAGTCCTTCTCATCATGGCCTACTAATTTACAAAATTTACAATATAAACTAGCCGATGCACTTACAATATTCTGTAAGTACAAAAACTCTTCTGACCAATGGTCTCTAGTTTGGAATATTCTACACTAAGGAATCCCTTGTGTATTTATCGGTTTTGGCGCTCCCGATGCGACATAATTCATGAGTGTTGAGAAATTATCCTTATGGTGTCCCTCTGTTCTGCATTTGGTACGCCACATTTCTTCTTGGATATATTTTCCTTTTTTAATATCCTAGAGTTATAGCATAAGGTTGGATAGATGTGACCGAATTTTCATCATTTCTGCACCAATATCTCCTATAGGTGAGTATTCTAGCTTCATGGCTAGCTCTAAAGATCCATTCTGTGACACAATATTTTGTTGTATCAAGGGAATCCAGATTTGCGGTAACAACACTACAATGAACCATTTGTTATTTTGTATGTCTGACATATGGAAGCTTACTTTGGAAATCAACGTCTTAAATCTATGTTTGAAGTCCTAGAAATATTCTGTATATAATTTCTTAATCTCTTTAATCTCTGTAATACACTGAGATTCAAATTTGAGCTTTCTAAATTCATCTATTAGTCCTGCTCGAATTTGGTCAAGTAGTTTTTGTGCAACTTCTGCCGAAACAACAGAGAACTTCATATCCCAATCCAATGCACAACCCCTCAAGGTTGTGATCATTTGATCCCTCTTTATGTCCTCATCTTGGACTCGTCGCATGGTCCACACAACTTCACATAGAAACCAATGTTGCTCTAGGTATTCTAACCCATTTTCATTAAATATCAACAACTTAATAAAATTCCTAGCCATTATATCGGTCCTTAGTACTGGTGGATAAGAAATTTGGCTAGCATGAATCCCTTGTCCACTATTCCCATGGTTATTATTACTTGTATTGAAAAACCCACTAGGAGATGAGTTTCAAGACCTTACCACCAGAGACGTACGCGTGGTTGTAGGTGTGACATATGCGTACTCTATATCTGGGGCTTCTTTTTCTTATTTACTTTCAAGGATAGGTTGGTATTCCTCTTCCTCATCGCAAGAACGTCCGCCAAAGTGCGACGTCAATTCGTATTCTTCTCCTCTAGTCGTACTGCAACTTCTTCTTCTTGTCTCAATTCTTCTTCACTTTCCTGACCAAAATATTCTTCCACTCTGTAGTCGTCCGCCTTCTAATGCAGTCCCACTATCACCAAGGAACATCTTAGCTTACTCTGCTCCATTTTTCTCACAAGTTGTTTGTGACATATCTAAGGTCATCACACAGAGTTCTTTACTTGTCGGATTCTATTCTCAAGATCCCTTTTTCATATACAAGCATCTTTATCCAAATGCTTAAAGTTGTCAAGTATCTTCCTCTAGGTGCTTGGAAAAATTTTCTTTCCACCTCACTATATGATGTTATTGTGTCGATAAAAAACTTAGTGATGTATCCCTCCAAAATACTGTCTACCCATAAATCGACAGCTCTATATATAGGGTTGCTAATATTTTTTAGTCGCTAAATCAATTGAGGACTCCACTCTGTCAGTTCCCCTTGTTGGAAATGTTTTTGTTGGGTTTCTAGCTTCAACAATCATTCATACAACAAAATAGGAAACTCACTGAATAATATCTCGTGAATATCAATATAAATATACCACTCTGGAGCAATCACTTTGTTGGATTCAACCGTGATCTTTCAATTTCATCCTGTGCAAAATATAATGCCTTAGAATACACCCACTCTTGAATTTCTGGCTTCGTAGGATGCCAAAACATATCCCTCACAAAATTATTCATGGTCCCGGTAACATAACCATTTTTTGGTGTTTCCTCATTCAACCTAGGTTCAAACCCTTGGTTTTTCGTCAACAAAGCCCAAGATATTGACCCGGTAGAGAAAGGATCAGTAAGCAGCACCAGCGATGCAGATGCAATCCTAGCCGAGATATATCTATGGGTAACTTCCAGAGGCAGGTTTCTACAGTTGTGTGGGGATTTCATAATCCTTGTCACCTTACTATCTTTCTCGATATCAGTCATGGGGTGTGTTTCCTATTATTATTATGTTCATTCAAGATATTACTCTACTTATCCATCGAGAGAGATTACAATAGTGATATAAAGATTTAGCATAGATTCTATCTATCAACAATGTGACACATACATCTAAGAACTCATTCATAAACAAATTTTATTCAATCTATTCAAATCTACTTATTCACATCATACATTCATTCAACATATACATATTCATCAAATACACATCGAGACAACATTTAACCTGGAAACCCATATGGGAAAATCCACAAAGGCGCTCTTCATCTGGCATGAGAAATATATAGCACCTTCTTCTACACACTCAGCTTGTAGACTATGTTCTATATATTCTCTACAATATATACATAATTCTATCCTCCCATGCTCTCTATTCTTAGGTCTCTGAATTTTTCCTCTTCTTCACTCTATTGTCAATCCTCACACAACATGGATCAACTCTCTTCTCTACAACTCTACAACTCTTTGACTCTGCAACTCGTCTAAGACAAAAGCTGGTAGATACATAGAGACCAACCTACACACAACTTGGGTTCTCTCTTTTATAGGCTCTTACATGTCATAATAAACTAA
Organism: Pseudotsuga menziesii; assembly: GCA_001517045.1. NCBI lineage: Eukaryota > Viridiplantae > Streptophyta > Pinopsida > Pinales > Pinaceae > Pseudotsuga > Pseudotsuga menziesii. The sequence goes on from LPNX010782573.1 coordinate 61,190, forward strand.
CTCTATTATGTTACCCAACAGGCTATCATTTCTATTTGTGTACATTATGTTATATTGACAATAGGCACTATCGACCCAAAATTATAAACATGCTTTATTCCCAAAGAATGTGTTATTCTAACTGGATTCCTACCCATGATCATTGAGTTATCCTTTTTCAATTGTTTTACTCTTCTTCTGTTGTGGTTTCCTTCTTTGTTCTCAGACTCTTCTTTCATGATTTCTTCTATCACAGCTCTTCTTCCTCTATTGCATCTTCCTTTTTCATGCGACCAAACTCTTCATATTCCCGATCATAATTCTATCTGAATTCCACCTATATATTAGGGCCAACAAGAATTCAACTTGAGAGCTACATATTTTCTAGGATTATGAGGTGGCTAGGTGGAGCTTGAACTAACATAGGAATTTTCTCAAAGAATAAGCTTTAGAAGAATGTTTGGTTCTTATTACTTCAAATATTTAAGTCTAGTCACCATGTGTGTGCTTTCAATCAGCTTGGGTTTTATTGGTATAATCCATAAGATGGGGTGTTAGGATATAATACTTATTTATTGTAGTAAAAGTCACTTTATGAATTAGTCATGTTTTTGTAATTTTTGTGGAAAACACATCTATCCCACATTCACAAGTGAAAATGATTTGCTCCATGAGTAACCACATATAAGGTGTAATATTTCACCACCTATTCATGATATCATATTGTGTTATTGTGTGTCTCTCTCTTAGGTGTTTTTTGATGCAACCCTATCTAAAAGGCCCATGCTTGTTGTTTTTTTTAACTTCTCCTTAATTTCTACTACTTTAAAATGATGAATTATTCTTTGGACCTATTTTGGGTAGTCTTCCAAGAAAATCCATGAACATTTCCTACTATATGCCACAAATTGCACATTATATGAGTCAAAGATTACAATTTAGGAGTTACTCTTAATCCATTAATATTATAAGGTCTTGATAACATGTTGAAAAACTTGTTTATTCTCACTTTTTATTTGTTGATCAAGTTAAAGTTCATTAATAATAATAATCTATTTTTAAGGTCATCACCAAGCAAGACACCAATTTGGTGTGTCAGAACTCCTTGTTTGTGGGACAAGCGACCCCCCCTTTATGCAGTCATTTAACTACTAAAGTCTACATAGGTGTACATACCCTACCCCTATGGATTTGAACTTGTAACTTCTTAGGAGGAAACACATGTCCTTAACTATTAAGCCTACTCAAGCTGTACATTTAAAATTTCCAAATTATTTTAAATTTAATTAAATTAAGAAAAATTATAATTATATTCTTATACCAAATAATTAAAATTATAAAAAAATTATTATTATTTTTTTTTTTGCAAATTTTTTTTTTAACTTGCTTTTTTCATATTATCTTATAACCACTTACCCACTTATTATATGGCTCTTTATCATTTTGCACCTTCTCTAATTGATCTCTCATATAACATTCACACTACTCTAAGTGGTACACCTACTATAATCTAAGTTAAAGCATACCATTATTTCCAAATCGTATCATTAAGCAATAAAGACCCTGCTCATTAAGGATGGCCAAATTATTATTATGACTGCTTTACATGTTTAATTTTGCATCACTTGGATATCATGCTCTTTAAATTAGTAGTTTAGATTGTGTATGTCCTTTGATTCATAAGCCTTTATTGTATGCACTTTGATAATTTAGAAATAATTGAGGATATTAGAGAATCATTTTTAAATAGTTAAAAATAAAGATCAATTTTAATAATTTTTTGAAAAGAAAAAAATTGTTTTTAGTTATTCAGTGAATCAAAGAAAACCAAAACTTTTCATTATCAAGTTCACTATATATGTTGATTGCAGAAAGAGTCAGTTAGTTAAAATCAGTTCACAAGGTCTATCATATGAATAGAATTGATGTTGCTCATCTCACAAAAAAATTATAACAACATTTCCCTATGTTTGTACTATCTTAATCTGTCATTAATATAGCCTATACTATGCAAATACCAAATCTCCATAAAAACCATTCAACTACCAGTTGAAGAAAGGAAGAGAGTTTTCAAATGAAAGAGTACTCTCCATGTATTTATCCACATGTAATTGGCCTACAGAGTCTTCAATAGAAAGCTTGGATAGTTAATCTGTAATCGAGTTATGTTCCCTATAAACAAGATTAATGGTAATATCAAAAAAGAAGAAATAAACAATTTGGTTTGTTGTACCCATTGAGCCAAGGATAACACCTGCATGTTAGATATTCCATTTTCCCAATCTAATATAACCTTGGAGTCAACATATACATGCAAGGATTCAACACTAATAACAGAGGAAAAGTGTAATAAAACCCATAGCGCCAGTAGCTAGGTCTAGAGTTGGCACCCTAACCACAGTTCAACCAAAGCTTGAAGTGGTGGTCCTCATTGATCCTTAAAACCATTCCATATCCACACTTCCCTAGTTGTGCAGCCCCATCAAAGAAACCAACAACAATATGGTCAAACTTGGAAGGTACAAATATCTACCATTTTTTTCTTTTTCTTCTCTCATAACTGGAATACCATGTATAACCCCAAAATATTCATGTAACGATTCTCCACATTTGGTGTCATGTTTAAAAAAATAGCCTTTATATTCTTGGTATTCCATATACCCCAACAGACAAATGTAGAAAGATATTTATGGGAGTTAATCGTAACCACCAAATGTATGAAACTTTCTACCGTGTCAATGCCCCATTATTGTGAAATCTATATAATGATATTGATACCATACCAACTTTATTTTGTAGAAGAAACAATGGATAAAAATATGTAAGACTAATTCATCACAATTTTTGCACAAAACATAGAAACTAGGCCCTGACCAACCCCTTCTAGACAGATTTTCCCATGTTAGTTTATAATTTTTGAAGAAAATACAAAATAAATGTTTAATTATCAAAGGGATACATCATTTCCAAATTCTTTTCTTCCACCATTTTGATTCACCAACATAATTTGTTTGGGAAATAACATTGTAACTAGTTTCGACATTTACCTATCTTCTAACCCCATTCCAAGCCGATACTAGTTGATCTTCTTCTTCATTCAGTATTATACTATCTCTGGGGAGGGAATCAATATATGCATTCCATTCTTTATCCCAAACAAATCCAAGCCCCAAATATTCATCCAGCGACCAATATGAATTAGAAATTCTCAACCAGTTGGGATTTCTAATTTCAGTCAAGGTCCAAAATCCAAATTCTACCATCACGTCTCTGAGATATGGTGAAAGTAAAAATTTCCCTTCATCACCAATGAAGGGATCCACCCCCACAAGTACTTGAGTACATTTACCCACTCTCCAATTTAACCACCTATTAATCCAAGGGAGATCCCGAACAAAACCATTCCATAAATTTAATACACCACTGACAGATTTAATTGGGTTCCTTAACCATTGTACCAACGAATTAGTGTTAAGGTATTTCACTTTAAGTACTTCATTCCAAAACCCTATACCACATAATCCTCTTCAAAATATCTTTGAACACAAATCCTTATTGAACCAATGTAGATTTTTAAGATCCAATATCCCCATAGCTTAAGAAGGGATAGTCTATCCCATCTGACCACGTGGATCTTCTCATTTTTTGCATTTCTAGACCACAAAAAATTTAAAAAGTTTGTCTAATCATTTTTATAATTTTAAGAGGAACTTTATCCAAGGAAAACTAATATACTAGAATTCCAATCAAAACAAATATGATCAAAGTGAGTCTTTCCCCCATAGACAAATAATTGTAGCTCTAGTGTCCAATTATTTTCTCAATTTTCCTCACCAACCATAGGCAATCAAGTATCCTATAATTGTTATCCTTCATATGGTACCCAAGGTATTTCATACCACTTTCAATATCATTAAATTTATATGGAAATATAGCACCAATTTGAGCAAGGGTATGATCATCCACAACATTTTGAGGAAGCAACATTTGTTAGTACTCACCTCCATTCCTATAGCAGCATAGAAAAGTGTAATAATATCTAAGAATTTAGAACATTCATTTACATTACCTTTTCCAAAAATAACCACATCATCTACAAAAAGCAAATGTGTGAGATATTGAACATCAATGATTTTGATACCAATTAATCTACCATCATTCCCAACAGCTTAGATCAATCTGCTTAGACCTTCAATAACCAGCAAGAACAATAAGGGAGATAGGGGGGATCCTTACGTGAGCCCCATGGAACACTTGAAGAAATTTGTTGGTGCTCCATTAATTAACATGACAAAGCAAGAATAGGAGATGCATGCCATTATCCAGTCAACAACAACCAAAGGAAGACCAATCTGTAGAAGAAGTCTGACAAAAGTCCATTTTACATTATCATAGGCCTTGATTAAATCCATTTTGAGTATCAAAGGATCCAATTTTTTTTGCTTGTTGGAGTGGAGGCACTCTTGGGTTATCCCAATGGAATCTAGTATTTGTATGATTTCCAAGAATCTAAATTGCTCATTGGATATCACCTTCTCGAGTATAGGATTGATACTATTTGATATAATCTTGGTTATAATATTATATACCAAGTTACACAAGGAAACATTTCTAAAATATGCAGAAGTCCTAGGTTTGTCACATTTCGAAAGGAGGGCAATAAATGTTGAATTTAAGGCACCATAAAAACAACCCGGTGTCATATACTGCTACACCACTTCCAATAATTCTCTTCTCATTATGTCAAAAAAGTTTGAGAAGAATTATGTAAACCAGCCATCTGGCCTAAGATTTTTTTCCTTGCCAGAATGTTTAAGAACTTCTTCAATATCCTATAGGGTGATATATCTACCAATGTGCTAACCATCATCCTCTAAAAAAAAGGTGGGTAAATGTCTAATTACTCTAAGTTGTGAAATAATATCAACATTACCAGGGTCATTGAAATTATTGGAGAAATAGGATCTAATAGTTCTTTCCAAATCACCCTGAGAATTTAGCCAATCACCATTCTCATCTTTTAAATCCCAAATGTTGTTAATATTTCTTCTATAATTTGCATAGGTATGAAATTTTTTTGTCTTGTTATCAACCTATGCTATCCAAATTTCCCAACTCTTCAGCCTCCAAGATTCTTCTTCTACCTTCATAATTTTAACTTTCATGGTTTCTAAATCATTCATTAACATCTTTTAATCATTAGAAATAGAACCAAACAAATTATTCTCATATAGTTTCTCAAGTTCCTCCTCTATATCACAGAGTTCCTGGGAATACTTCTTTTCTTATCCTTCTCTCATATTCTCACCATATTCTTCAAGCTCTTAAGATGAAAACATAATTTGTCCATTGCATCATCCTTAGGGTCAACTTTAGTACTATTCCAATTGTTCTTCACTAGTGACATAACTCTTCATTTTCAAGCTACACTTGATTTAACTTAAATGGAAAATTGAAATTTACAGGTTGTCCATTAGTTTGTAAGCATATCGAACAATTATCATAAACTGAAAATTTAATCACCCATGATATAGATCTACTCAAAGAGCCATCTAGTTCCTTAGCCATCATAAATCGATCAAGTCTCTTACAGACAATTGGATCACCCTCCCTCCATTTTTCCAGGTAGGACTATGCTTACTAGGGATGATATCCAAAAGATGTTTCCTCTAGAAAAACCTATGAAAAAATTTAGATAGAGGATCTAGTCTATTATTATTCCCCCAATATTTAGTGGAATTCATAGTAAAGTTAAGATCACCAGCAAATATAATACATGAATCTATAAGAATCATACTAGTGTCCACAGTATCCCAAAACTATTACCAGTCCTTGTATGGAGCATAACAATTAATCATTTTCAGAACCTTGTCAAAACCTTTGATTCTTCCCTCCACTATAATACCTGCATATGTATGGAAGGATTTAAAATCTACAATTTCGGAATTCTACAAGATCAATAATCCCCCTGAGATCCCATTAGCATCAATTGCACTACCCTCCCATCCTAGGAATAATTTCAATAAAGTCTCACAAGCACTAACACCCGATCACATAGTTTCATGTAGCATGACTATATCAAGAGTTTTATTTTCAAACAATCTTTTGAGGGCTCTAATATTTAAGGCACCTCTAAAACCTTGAATGTTGAATGACATTAGGATCATAAATAACCACTCATCGAGGGCACGTGATCTATAAGAGACCAGGTTTCAAAGAAAGAACCATCTAATGTAGTGTTTGATGTAACTTCCTTCATCCTGGAAGATAAGGAAATACATTCACTGTGAGAAAAACCATCATTTATTCCTTTTGTGGAGTGACAAACTTTCTTCTTATTCCTCAAACGTATAGTGACTTTTGTTGATGTATATGTAACTTCGGAATGTATTCTTCTATGTATCTTATATATTGTAACCCGATGTTTATTCCGGGATGTCTCTATTATGTATTTGAGTCATGTTGTCATACCCCGATGTTCCGATCGGGAGGATTAATAATGTAAACAATTTTTGTCAAGTCATTAGGTAAGTCCCCACAGTTTCGGGGCACTTGAGTTATTATACACTAATTAAGGTGTAGGCTCGAGTAGTAATTATTAGGTTGAGCCTACGTGTGAAAAGGCAATTCAAGTGAACGGATGAATATAAATAGAGAGTGAGAGTCTCTCTATTTATCACTTGTGAAATACATCACTTGCTCTCCCAAGTGTGGCGCACTACTGGAGAAGGAAATTTTGGGACTAGATAGAAGACAAAAGACTACTACTGTTTTGGGAGATCTCTTACTGTTTTGGTGTTGATTCTATCTTAGAGGAAGTTGCGGGGTTTTCTCCTTTATGGTTTCCCCGAGGAAAACTCTTTGTGTCTCTTGTCTCTTGTGATGTGCTTGTGTTTTATTGCTGTGCTTGTTATTCTCTCAGTGAAAAGATCCTAAGATTATAATGCTAGCTTAAATGTGATGAAAAACTAACATGGAATCAGAGCTAACCTGAGAAGAAGACATTGTGCAGCTACAGGAACTAGATCTTCCTATTCTGTGGATCTTCCTCTATATATTTTCAGCAAAAGTATGCTAGGATGACTCTCCATTGAAGGGTGCATCTTTCTGTCGATGCAGAATTCAATTTCAAGCATTTTCAGTTTCGATGTGGAAATTAGGGCTTTCTACAGAAGAGGAATTTTTGAGTGAGACCAGCATAGGATTGTTCTCCTCATTAAAACCGAATTTTAGAGACCTGGATCAAGAAATTTGGTTGGCTGAAACTCCGGGAAAGTCAAACCCTAGTTTGACCCTGAGCTAGAAGAAACCCTAAATACTAAAACTGCTAAGTTTTGGTACAATCGCTATATTCCGAGATTGGAGAAGTCTCAAAAGCGAAAAATTGCAGGGGCTTAATATAAAATCCTGATGAAGCCTGTGTCCAACAATCACACTCAGATTCGCTGTACTCCAGTAGATATGATCTCTCCAAGTTAGGGTTCCAGCCTCTTCCAGAATTCATCCCTGAACAGGACATCTGGGGATATCTGCAATATATTGAGCTACAGAGGTCCAAATGGAATTCTTGAAGATTTTCCAGAAAGGGAACGGACTTTAATTTCGGTGGTCCAAATATCAGACTCAGAAGATGAACCAGTGACACGTGGAATGCCGTACAACTTCACTATTATGAACAGTCCTGTAACAGGTCACCTTGGGAAAAGGATCATAAATCCCAAATGGTGAAACCAATTCTGATGAAACCTATGGTGTTGGATCAGGGACATGTGAGGTTAGCTCAGTGAAAAATTTCATACACATAGGATCAATAATTTCGGAGATATCACAGAAACAGTAACATGAATTTTCGCAGAAGAAATCAGAAAATTAGGGCTTCCTGTTTTGGGAGCTTCCCTCCACTGTTTTCAGAAAAGGAGTACATTGGACAGCTCCATTTGAAGAGATCTATCTGTTTGTCCAATCATATCTGAAAGTTTCCAAATTTTGAAAATTAAGGTTTCTACGACAAACCCTAGATCAATGAACTCCGGGACAAGGACGGACACCTCAAATCGGTAAGATCTAATCTTTTGTATTTCCATTTGAGGTTCTCATTTCAATATGATCTATCACAATAGCTTGATGATAAGCTTGGTGAAGTTGACAAATTCCAAGCATAGAAGTATTTTATCTCTCTGAAGAAACTGGATTAGACACCTACATGAGTATAGAGGTTCCAGTTTCAGAGGGATACGAGGCCAAAGAAAACATCATGCTCATGCTGCAGAGGATGATGAACCATCTAGAAAGAGATCCATATATGAAAGTGAAGATTCTTCAAGCGAGGATTAATATGTTCTGATATCAGCTCTCATAGGTAACATTACTCATGGAAATGATGATTGGCTTATAGACAGTGGGGCTTCCAAACATATGACGGGATTCAAGGAATCCTTTGTAAGACTGTCAGACATGAATCACCTCACAAGGTGAAACTAGGAGATAACTACCAATATCCAATAAAAGGTAGTGGGGAATCTTCATACAAGCTAGACTCTGGTAAGTCTCTAACAATGAAAGAAGTATTTTTTGTTTCAGGACTTAAGAAGAATCTTCTATCCATTTCAGCCTTGGATGCAAAAGGAATGTGGGTTGCATTCATCGATGGTCAAGTCATCATGTGGCCAAAAGGAAAGAAAATTGATGATGCAGTAGTGATTGGAGAACAAGAAGGAGGCTTGTACAAATTGAAGGGTCATCTAGAACAAGCCTTGATCCATGATATGGTAGAGCCAAATGAGCTTTGGCATAGAAGGCTTGCACATGTGCACTACAGAGCACTACCTATTGCATTCCAAACAAAGCATGATGGAGTTTGCAAAGGATGTGCGAAAGGGAAGAATACAAAGAAGACATTTCCTAGCAGCAAAAGCAAAGCCAAAGGCATTCTAGAAATCATCCACTCCGATGTATGCGGTCCAATGTCATCAAACTCACTAAGCGGGTATGCATACTATGTTTCTTTTATTGATGATTTTTCTAGAAAGACATGGAATTACTTTATGAAAAAAACAAAGATGAAGTGTTCAACAAGTTCAAGGAATTCAAAGCCTTGATCAAGAACCATACTTAAAAGAAGATCAAGACCATTCGATCAGATAATGGTGGAGAATTCACTTCGAATGAATTCAAATATCTATGCAAAGAAGCAGGGAGTTGTCAACTCCTTATAATCCACAACAGAATGGGGTTGCAGAACGAAAAAACAGAATTTCAAGCTATTTGAAGGGAAGAACAGAAATCAGAATATGACCTAAAGAATCCAGTTGAAGAATGTGAAGATCTAGAATGCAAAGACCATACAGTCATAAGAGTCTCTCAAATCAAAGAACAACTTGAAGTGGTAAAAGAAGAAGTGAATAATGTAGAAGTGGTGATGGCCACCTTGAATGGCCTCCCAGGATCATGGAATTCATTCATTCAAGGAATGTGTTCCAGAAGGAAGTGATTACTTTTAGCAAACTTTGGGATGAAGAAGAAGCTCTACCCATAAGAAGAGAAGATAAGACGGGAGCATTTGAAGATCCGACTATCGCCATCCAAAGAAGATCCCTCAATCAATGAGGAATATGAAGAACTCAACTCTTGAAGAACTTCTTATCCACCTTAGCTTTTGGATAAGAAACGATTCTATTATGAATGAAGAAGACGATGAAGCTGAAGGATCAAGAAGGAGTCTACCCTCGAAACAAATAAAGATAAGTATTCAATTTTCATTTCATTATATTATTTTGTTATGCATTTGTTTATATTCAGTTATTGTATTATGCATGATAGGATGTTTGCATTAATGACAGAATACTACTAATATGCATGTGATGGGTAAGTAGCTAATGGTGCTATACAAATTCTCCATTGCTACTTATCTAGAATGAAACCTCTTTGCTGACATGTTGGATTAGTGCACAATCTCAATGTTGTCTTGGTAGAGATGGAAGGCATCTAGAAAGTTTCAGTAAGATATGGATGAATGTTGTATTGGCTAAAGTAGTTGCATGATCATGCATAAGAACTTGCCAGTATAAATATTCCTTATGAAATGTTTCTAATAATAAAAATGCATTTGACTTGTAGGAAAGACCGCATACATAATCACCTACAAGCAAAGAAGAATTAAGACTTGTTCTGAAGAGCAAGTGACGACATTTCAAAATAATATGATGAGTGCAGTGACATCATTAATGAAGAACCTTCCAGCCACCAAGAAGAAAGGGAAGGCCAGTTCAAGAAGAATGATGTCTAGGATGCAGTATCAACACATAAAGAGAAGTTCGTAGTTCCATCATGCAGTAGATGGAAACATCGTGGGATACAAAGCAAGATTCGTAGCATAAGGCTTCTCACGAAAGGAAGGCCTAGACTACGAAGAGACATTTGCAGCCAGCAAGAGTTGAAACACATACATGATGAGATTGATTAAGATCTTAACCTTTTCTATAAGGCTGAAGATGCAAGTCTATACACTAGATGGTCACATAGAATATTAGTAGCATAGGAAGCTACTTGTCACTCTAGTACAGAATGTTTTCAGTGCATAGAGCACAGAAGACAGAGGGAGTATGATGCTCTGCTTCAGAGGGAGTGAATACAGAATATATTGAGGTTCGACATGGTACGACAAGATGGGCAAATTGCTGAAGACTCTAGGCTTTATTGAGATTAAAGCGGATTCCAACCTTTGCTTCAAGGTTGAAGATGGAAGACCAGTGATGCTCCTGTTATGTGTCAATGCACTATTGTTCTAGGTATGGAGGTGTGGCAGAGTACAGATGGGATCTTCCTTGGACAAGGGAAGTATGCAGTAGAGATCCTGAAGAGGTTTGGGATGATGGACTGCAAGGCTTTGGCTACACCTATGGCATCGAACCTGAAGCTATTGAGTGATGCTTCTTCAGAGTCAGTTGATGCTACGATGTATCGTTAGATGACTGGGTCATTAATGTACCTAACGAACACAAGACCAAACGTTTGCTTTGTTGTGAACACCTTGAGCCAGTACTTGATAGATCCGAGAAGTGTTCACTTGACAGCTGCAAAGCATATTCTGAGGTACCTGAAGGGTACAATTTATTATGGGCTCAAGTATGATGCGAATCAGAAGATTAACCTGGAGGGTTATGTTGATTCAGATTGGGAAGGCAATGCCATCAATAGGAAGAGTACTTCAGGGTGTTGCTTCAGTATGGGATCAGGTGTGATCTCTTGGTTTAGCAGGAAGCAATCCTGTGTGACACTGAGTATGGCTGAAGCAGAGTATGTCGCATCTTGTTCAGCTAGTTGTGAGGCAATATGGCTGCAGAAGCTACTGTCTGATATATTTGATCTCCAGTTAGATGCTACTTGTATACATTGTGACAACCATAGTTGTGTGAAGTTGTTAGAGAATCCAGTGTTCCATGACAGGTCGAAGCATATCGAGATCAAGTATCACTATATCAAGGATATGGTGCAGAGAGGAGCAGTGAAGATCCTGTATGTTGTGACGGAGGAACAGATAGCTGATGTATTGATGAAGCCATTGGCTAGGGTGAAGTTCGAGTACTTTAGAGAGAGACTTGGTGTTCTCCAAATCGAGGCTTCCTCCCAGAGAAAGTGATGAGACCCATAGCCATTCTGACATGGTGAGAGGATTGGTTCCTTCCATGGTCAGATGTAAGGGCTGAGCCATTCTTTCATGGTGGTAGGGTTGCTCCCTTCCATGTCAGATATGAGTGCTGGCCATTCTGTCGAGCAGGACAGATGTAAGGGCAATTACCATTCTAGGAATGGAGGCACCTGGTCAGTTACCAGGAACACTCAGTGTAGGACTGAGTAGCCATTCTGATGTGATAGAGGGATGTGTTCCCACTTGATCAGATGTAAGGGCTGAACCATTCTGTTCATGGCTAAAGGATTAAGTTCCTTCCATGTCAGATGTGAGTGTTTGCCATTCCAATGAGCAGGTCGGATGTAAGTGCAACTACCATTCTTTAGGAGAATGGAGGTGCCTGGTTAGTTACCAGGTAGCTCAGTTGAGGAGGACTGGGGGCCATTCTGATATGATTGCTAGGATGTGTTCCCTCATGATCAGATATGAGTGCATGCCCTTCCATCATTGTGAGCAGGATGTGTTCCCTCCTGGATGGATGTAAGTGATGTGCCATTTCACAGATGATAGTAGGTGTGTCCTATCATGCTGGTGACTGTAAGTGTAGTGCCTTTTCACAGATGATAGTAGGTGTGTCCTATCATGCTGGTGATTGTAAGTGCAGATCCTTTTCATAGATGGTAGTAGGTGTGTCCTACCATGCTGGTGATTATAAGTGCTGAGCCTTTCCACAGATGGTAGTAGGTGTGTCCTACCATGCTGGTGGATGTGAGCGCTGTGCCTTTCCACAGATGATAGTAGGTGTGTCCTATCATGCTGGTGGTTGTAAGTGCTAATCCATTTCACAGATGATAGTAGGTGTGTCCTATCATGCTGGTGAATGTGAGTGCTGGGCCTTTCTAATGTGATTATAGGATTGGTTCTTATATGATCAGATATGAGTGCTGGGCGTGCCTTTCTAACGAGTAGGTCAGATGTAAGTGCTGGGCGAAGACCTACATGAGGGTAGGCCTACAACCAGCATGAAAAAGGGTTGGCTCTGTAGAACTTCCTATGACGAGAAGAATCATGAAATAGCACCAATGTTGATCCAGATTGAGTGATGATCCAGATCCAGTAATGATGATCCAGCAGTAATGATACAGATCGAGTGATGATCCAGATCCAGTCCAGTGATGATGATCCAGATCGAGATATGATCCAGATCCAGTGATGATGTTTGATGATGATCCAGATCCAATCCAGTGATGATGATCCAGATTGAGATATGATCCAGATCCAGTGATGATGTTTGATGACGATCCAGATTGAGAGATGATCTAGATCCAGTGATAATGTTCGATGATGATCCAGATCGAGAGATGATCCAAATCCGGAGATGACTTGAAGACGAAGATGACTTGAAGATGAAGATGACTTGAAGACGAGATGATCCAGCTGATACAGAGAAGAAGACCAGTGCTGAAAATTGTGTCGA
>LPNX010782590.1:1384-26710 GCA_001517045.1 Pseudotsuga menziesii
TTGTGGCTTCTCCATGGTATTCTGATATTGTATATGTCCTTCAAAATTTACAAGCACCAGAAAGATTGAGTAAGTCAAGAGCCCGATCCATAAAGTTGAAAGCTGCCAAATTTTGTATTCTAAATCAATATCTTTATTGGAAAGACCCCGAAGGAGTATTGCTAAATTGTCTTTTGGAAAATGAAGCTCAGCATACAGTCAAAGAATTTCATAAGGGATATTGTGGGGGGAATCATTCTTGGAAAGTGATGGCAAACAAAATGCTAAGAGCAGGCTATTATTGGCCTACATTATTTTCATATGTGTATAAAGAAACTAGTAAGTGTCATTAATGCCAAAATTTCTACGAAAAGAGAAAAGTACTTCCTCTCCCTTTGAATCCCATAACAGTAGAAGCTCCTTTCCAGCAGTGGGGTTTGGATTTTAATGGAGAAATAAAACCCAATTCATTAGGACAACACAAATGGATTCTTACAGCTATAGATTATTTTACAAAGTGGATTGAAGCTATCCCCACCAGAAGAGCCACTGAAACTATAATCATGGATTTTCTCGAAGAAAATATATTGGCTCGATTCGGATGCCCCGGAAGAATAGTGACAGACAATGCGGCTGCGTTTAAATCCAAGAAAATGATCGATTTCTGTCACAAGTATCATATAAGCCTCAATCATTCAACTACCTATTATCCGTAGGGAAATGGGTTAGCTGAATCTTCTAATAAAAGCCTAGTAAGGATCATCAGGAAGCTGTTAGAAGATAACAAAAGGTCCTGGCACACCAAGCTCAAGTATGCTCTCTGGGCTTACAGATTAGTACCAAAAGGGCGATTGGCATGTCTCCTTTCCAACTAGTGTATGGAACTGAAGTGGTTTTTCCAGCGTCGCTAGGTGTTCCAGTTATGAGATATTTTCAAGATCAGCAGGAAGAACCAAATCACATGCAGAGGAGGATAAATCAAATTATTGAACTGGATGAGCGAAGAAATAAGGCTTATGACAAGGTGCAGTTACATCAAGAAAAAACAAAAATTAATTTTGACAGAAGAATCAAAGAAGAGCATTTTCAGATTGACGATTTGGTCCTAAAGTGGGATGCTCCGAAAGAGGACAAACATGGGAAATTTGATCATATGTGGGTAGGTCCTTATGTTGTCGTTGGTTATAGAGGGCAAAATGCATTTCTGCTGGAATATCCAAACGAGGTTCCTCTGGATAGTAACCCCGTCAATGGAAGGTTTCTGAAACATTACCTGTCCTAAGGAGGAGGGTAAAATTTGTATTATAGTATGTAAATACTTATTTCTCTTTACAAAGTCAACATGAATGGTAAGCCAAATGTATTTGAAGCCCACAGCGAAGGTCCTAAGATACAGGAGGCGTACTTTTCCTTTATAAAAACAAAAAATAATATATCTACGAAAACAAAAGATGAGTTTTCTAGAAGTTATTGTGAAAAATCAAAAAACAGGCACCTGGTCTACGAGTTCTTTGATACCTCGTGGGGAGGATATCATCCCCAGATGGAGACAGTTGTTAACAACCCTACCTAGAACAGGTTCAAAAATATCATAGTGAAGAAGGGGTAATGGTCGTTTATAACACTTTGGTTAAAAATTTTATGGTATGAAAGTATGGCAAGAGGCGAAAAATGATGAGTTATCAAAGGATCTAACGGTGCGGACCGAAAAGATGGAGATCAACGGCCTGTATTGTCTCCGCTCTCTAAAAGTTGCAAGGATGGTAAGTACATGTGAGTATTTGATGTAATATATGGATCAACGGTCGTCGATCCACTTGACGAGATCTACAATCTGTGTAAAATCCGCCTTGCAAACCTGCACATTGGTTAAAACAAAGGAGCCCGGCGGAATGGAGTACATGTCACTTGATCTAACGGCAGGGAAATAAAGGTGAATTAAATCAACGATCATGGATGAATCCGCAACAAAAACTTGCATGTTTGATAAGATGAGGATGCTCAGCGGAATTAGGTACGTGTCGCTTGATCCGATGGCTAAAAAATAAAGGTAAAATAGATCGACGCTCAATGATGAATCTGAAGTGGGAAGTTGCACGATAGTTGGAAGTAAAGGGCGGTAGCGAAATAAAAACCATTGTACATGTGGTCAACCATGGTGCATTCCAGAAGCAAAAGTGGTTTGGTGGAAACCGCCAAAGGGAGCCTCCGGAGTGGGGTCCTATAAAAGCATAGTTGACTTGTTCGGTGATTATTTTATTGGCGCCGGATGATTGAAAAATACCTGCGTGCTTGTCAACCTTCAACTGTAAATTTTGAACACACATAGCCACGGTAACAGGTAAGGCTCAAATGCCCATAATTCATCTACTGGTTACCGTTATCGACTGAAGTATGGACCAAGAAAAGGAATTGCAAAGGTCTGGTCATATTTTAGATGACCAGGAAGACTATCTGGTTGATAGGGACCGAGGGGTGTGTGACCCTTTCCTGTCCATAGGAAGTGTATCAGTCAATAAATAAAAGTTGTGGCATTATAATTCACAGGGAAATGATGTCTTAAATGTCTGTAAATCCTTTTTATATTATTTTTCCCTCAAACAAACCTTGCATTTTCCTGAATTCGCAGAGTGGTGCGCGGTTAATTATTCCCCTTCTCAAAGAGTCATTGTAAGTCAGTCTACTTCTCGAATACTCTGTAAAATCAATGCCAAAGTCGTCCATGAAAACTTAAACCTGCCCGACAGTTACCCTGACAACCATGAACCTGTGAATGAATCTATTCTTGCTGAATTGTACAAAAGTTGTATCACTGAAGTCCGTTGCAAATTCCTGTCCAGTATTTTGAAAGAGGGTCAGTCATTAGACAGTCTTTTCCTACCTTACCATGTTCATATTTTCAAAAATGAAGTTCAGTTAGTGGTATATTTGGTCTGTCAAATCTTAGGTCTTGACGATGATTGTCACGTAAATGAAGTTATCCTTGGTTTTTTATTAAAAATAAGTTCGTTAGGTTCTGAGTCTCGGTCGGTCCCTGTGTTGAGTCTAGATGAATACTTGGCGGAAGCAATACATCTTCAGTTAAGTGAATTCCCAAAATTCAGGTTCTTTAAATTTCAAACTTACCTATTGAACATGTTGATATGTTCAAATGTCACTGAATTACAGTTTTTGAGTACCATCTTCTCTTCTGATTTTCCCAAGCAGATCAACATGTTTGAGTTTTCCAATTCAATCATGTCAGAGATATGTAAAATTTTGTTCAATGAAGTGTTGCCCCATGTGCTAGAAGAGATGAAATGCCTGATGCAGTCCTCACCTGAGGATCAAGTCAGAGACTAGTTCCTGTATAAAGATTGTACTATTTTGAGGATATATGGATTCACTGGGGAAGCATATAAGTTACCTGCTTTCCTCACTCCCAGATTTTTTGCATTAGAATTCATGAGGCAAAGGTTGCACTCAGAGGAAGAACATTTTGGAGCCTTTAAAAAATCTTCAAATAGCAAATTCCCTCTGAAGGTTGGCTCTTTTATTTTCAAAAATAAAGGTGCCTTAATGTTTATTGAAAAGTTATTGGAAGCATGGAATTTCAAAAATATCCAAAGGAAAATTATGATCCTCACCATATAATTTCCCTGAGGAAGCAGGCCAACAAAAACAAACCATTTGAACACCAGTTTATTGAAGGAATGAGTGAAACAACAAATCTGTTGCAGTTTATGGAAACTCCAGGGTCCGATAGAGATGCAAGTACTTTACCAGTTACGGTATCACAAGTTTCAGAGGGTATTAATGTTTTGATTAAGAGGAGTCTGTCTGAAATTGAAAGCATGGAAGTGGATGAAGATGGGTCACACAAAAAGGCAAAATTGCTATAAGTTGGTGGAGTTTCAATTGAAGAGATTTCTGATGATTTCAAGAGAGTTGCTTTAGTCCCAATGAAATCTGTACAAGTAAATCAATTTTCTTTTAAAAGTGTGGATAATTCAGAATCAAGTCCAATTTTCAAATCCAAGGAGGAGGTCAAGGCCAATTATATGGAAAAGCGAAAGCAGTCTCTAGAAGAGAAAAGGAGTTTACTCCCACGGGTAAGGAGTTTGAACAATCCAAAAACCTCCTTGATTTCTACCAGGGATGTAGAAAGAAATACCTTCAAATTGGCCATGGAAAATGGCAAAAAGATGACAGAGATGGAAGTAAGGTTGGACAAGATTAGTGTGCCCGACAAGATACAGCTACACAAGAAAACAAGTGACATTATTTATTCAGACCTATTGCAAGCTATAATGAGAATCAATAAGCTACAAATTTTGGTATATAAGTTAGAGGTTCAAGTAAAACATGAAAAAGTTGAAAATAAGGCTAATGCCATTCAAATAAAAAAGCTACAGGCAGATATTATCAGTTTAGGAAGTGAAAAAGATAACACCCAAGCAATCAGAAGAATGCTGGAAGAAAAGGACAACGCTCTCCAAGTTTTGAAGAAAAAGTTGAAAATCCCAAGCGCGGAGCAATGGAAAGCCATGGAAAGGTTCGGAAAGACAAAATACATCCTTCATTCATGAGAACAGATGTTGCGTACTGAGGAGCTGCTGGGATTGGACTTGTACCAAGTTGATTCAATTTAATGATCTGTTAAGATTGAAGCTGTAGTTTATTCCTAGAAGTTAGGAATTTAGTTACAAGACTTTAATTAAGTCGGTTATTCAGTTATGAATCTTCTTGGAAGATGAATCAATTTATGTATATAATTGCATCTATTTTATTTTATGGGGGTTGGAACCCATCGTGGGGTTGAATATTTTGAAAGACATATTATTTTTATAACACAGTGAACGCATAAGAATTATCAGAGATTCCTGTGTCATTTCCATTGCAGTCCGTATTTCTTGCCTTATGTGATCGTGTTTTCTAGTGTAACACTTCATTCTGTTTTTCTTCATATCTGAAACACAGTATTGGATGGTTAGAATTCATAATGTTTATGCTCTTATCATTGTTTTGGATATTATATGCATTCTTCTACTAAAGTTAATATAGAACTCATCTTTGATGCTCTGTATTAATGGGTTGTTCATTGTCTCTTCTGTCTCACCTGAGCTAAATGAATGACTGTGATGAAATGGTTACCTTGCCTTTGATAAATCTCATGTACATGTCTTTGTGATATTTTTATTGTTATGTGACTCCATGCCCAATGGTTATGTGTTGTTTCAACCATCTATACAAATCTTTGGATGTTAGCTATATCTAGTTTCGTTAAAACTGTATTGAGAGATCCCTCTCTGGAAGAAAAACCAGTTTCTTTCTAAAGTGGTTTTGTTGTTACCTTGGGATTTACCTTTACAACCTTGGGTACATTCTGAGTGCTAACAGTTAGAAACAATTCACAAGGAATATTCATACTGAAATATTCGTATGCATAAATATATGATCATGCAACTACTTTAGCCAATACAACATTCATCCATATCTCACGGAAACTTTCTAGATGCCTTCCATCTCTACCAGGACTACATTGATATTGTGCACTAATCCAATATGTCAGCAAAGAGGTTTCATTCTAGGTAAGTAGAAATGGAGAGTTGTATAGAACCATGAGCTATTTACCCATCACATGCATATTAGTAGTATACTGTCATTAATGAAAACATTCTATCATGCATAATACATCAACTGAATATAAACAAATGCATAACAAAACAATATCATGAAATGACAATTGAATACTTATCTTTATTTGTTTCATGGGTAGACTCCTTCTTGAGCCTTCAGCTTCATCGTCTTCTTCATTCATAATAGCGTCGTTTCTTATCAAAATGCTAAGATGGATTAGAGGTTCTTCAAGAGTTGAGTTCTTCGTATTCCTCATCACTTGAGGGATCTTCTTTGGATGGTGAGAGTTTTATCTTCATTTGCTCCTATCTTCTCTTCTCTTATTATGAATTGAGCTTCTTCTTCTTCCCGGAGTTTGCTAAAAGTAATCACTTCCTTCTGGCACACATTCCTCACATGAATGAATCCCATAATCCTAGGAGGCCATTCAAGGTGGCTATCATCACTTCTGCATTCTCCACTTCTTCTTATACTGCTACAAGTTATTCTTTTATTTGAGAGACCCTCATAAATTATGATTGTATGGTCTCTGCATTTTGGATCTTCACATTCTTCAACTCATTTTCTCATAGTCATATTCTAATTTATGTTCTTCCCTTCAAATATCTTATTCAAGGAATCAAACATCTCTTTAGGTGTCTTTAGGGAAGACACTTGTTGTGCAAGGTGATCCGTGATTGAATCAGCAATGATCTTCTTGGCCTTAACCAAGTTCTTCTTGTGTAAGGCTTTGAGCCTCATCTCTGTCCAATTCATTTTCTTCAGAGAGATCAAATACTTCCATGCTTTGAAGTTGTCAACTTCACCAAGCTTATCATCAATCTGATGCAATAGATCACTTCAAAATGAGAACCTCAAATGAAAATAGCAAAATATTAGATCTTACCGATTTGAGGTGTCCATCCTGGTTCCAGAGCTGGCTGATCTAGGGTTTGTCAAAGAAACCCTAATTTTAAAAATTTGGATTCTTTCAAATCTGATTGGATAGAAAGATATATATTTTCAACTTGAGCTATCCAATGTACTCTTTTTCTAAAAACAGTGGAGGGAAGCTCCCGAAACAAGAAGCCCTAGTTTTCCAATTTCTTCTGCAGAAATGCCTGATACTGTTTCTATGGTATCTCTGAAATTACTACTCCTATGTGTTTGATACTTTGCACTGAGGTAGCCTTGCCTGTCCTTGTTCCAACACCATAGGTTTCATCAAAATTGGTTTCACCAATTGGGACTTATGATCATTTTCCCAAGGTGGCCTGTTACAGGACTGTTCAGAACAACGAAGTTGTATGGACTGACACATGTCACTGTTTCATCTTCTGAGTCTGAAAAATAAAACCACAGATAGTAAATTTTGTATCCTTTCTAGAACATATTTATAAATTTCATTTGGACCTTTTTATCCCAAGATATAGCAATTATCCACAGGTGTCCTATTTAGGGATGAATCCGGGAAGAGGCTGGAACCCTAACTTGGAGGAATCATCTCTCCCAAAATATAGCGAATATAGCGATATAGCTAGCATTATGATCTTATGATATTTAACTGAGAGAATAACATGCACATCAATAAAACACAAGATACAAGAGACACAAATAATTTTCCTTGGGGAAACCATAAAGGAGAAATCCCCGCAACTTCCTTAGAGATAGAATTAGCACCAAAAGCAAAACCCGAAAACATAAAGATGATCTCCCGACAGCAGTAGTCTCTCTCTTGTCCCAACAACTTCTCTCTCACTCATGCACCCCAATGAGTGATTGTGTGTGTGATCAAGAGAGAGGATCACTCTCTATTTATATTCGTTCATTCACTTGAAACACACTCCAACATGTCAGCCTCTCTTAACAATTACTTACTAGAGCCGACATCTCTAGGAGTGTCTAATAACCCTAGTTCCCTATAACTTGTGGGGAATTTGCCTCCTCTGACCAACAAGGAGGGTTATCCTTAACACAATGGTGGGGACTATTTCCCCGACTTACAATGACTCACCTAGCGTTGACTTCTCTAAGATAGTCTAATAACCCTAGGGCCCCACAACTACGAGGACTTTAACCCTTGACCAATAGGAGGGTTACCCACAATGACTTAACATGACTTGTTTACATTATAGAACCTCCCAATGGGAACATCGGGGCATAACATGACTCAAATACATTACAGACACATCCTGGAATAAACATCGGGGTACAATACATAAGATATACGGATGAATACATTACGAAGTTACAAATACATTAACAGATATAATGATGCCCCGGATAAAATCAGACTATCCATGAGAGTGAGGGATTTCTTGACGTGACTGCCTAGGTCATCTGTGTAATGCACATACCAAATATGTGTTTTCGATAAGTTGATATAGGGTTTCCCGTAATAATGTTGAGGCTTCCCTACAATGGAGATGAGCTCCTAATGGTCAGGGTTAGCCTGCCCAAATATAACAAAGGTTGCATGGATATTCCCCTAACAGTACATAATGGTACAGTACTTGCCTATGATTGTTCTAAGCCCGCTCATGGCTGTATGAACCAATAATTGGATTCCTGTGACTATCTATGGATAGATTAGGTGTTGCCCTTGAGAATATTGCTTCCCGAATAGGGTTTATGTTATTTGTGTCTGCTCTGTCTACTTGGAAATGGAGATATTGATGCTAAAAGTGTACATGAGGTTGTCATGAGGTTTTAGGGTGATTCCCTATCCCTTTAGGAATTTCTATGGCTATTGTGAGTGTTTAGGATGAAGCCCTAGTTGCTCTTCATTCTTTCCATGGATGAGTGGCATATTCAAAAACCAGAATCTACTACTACATGTTTCGTCATGAAATAAGGATGGAAAATGAGAGGAAATAAATATTTCTAGGTTATCCTTCCCACATATATTCAGAGAAAACAATACAAGTTGGCGTCCTTTACAAGAGAGTAGTGGAGTATCAATATGGTATGTTGAAGTTAAATGAAGTTGTATAATATTAGGTTTCCATTATCCCTCATAAACAAATCCTCGTCGCAATTGAGTATGTTCTCTATCCCACGATGGGATAGTACATGCTTGATTCTATGATGGTTACACTCCATTCTTTATTAACATTCAAGAGGCTAACATTACTTGTGCCAAAAGAACTACATGGTTGATATTTTATCTTTGGAATTACACTAGCTTCACTCCTTTTGATGATAAAATATTCTACATATACCACTAAAATAAATATTCCCTAACTTTATCTTTTGACATAAATATTTAGACCATAAGGACTTCCTTTAATCTATATCTTATGAGATATTTATCAAATTTAATGGACTAGTCCCTTGGGGCTTTGTTTAACTTGTAAAGATCATTTGAAAACCTACATACTAGATTTTATTTATGTTCATCTTGGAATATTTGTAGTTGAATCCTGATACACATACAACTCTTCCTCAATATACATCAAGGGAGGAACTCTTTACATCCATATGATAACATTTATAGGCAAGATAAGCTACCATGGCTAGATCCAATCTAATTATGACCGACTTTGTTGCAATGAGATCCATAAACTGGGTCTTTAATACTTTTCGTGAGGAAACAAAATAAATTAAAAGGCTAAACTTACAAAATTTGACAAAAATGTAGTTTGTATTTTGAGATAATTTGGTTGAACCATTTTCTATGGAACCACTTGATATCTATCTCGTGCTACAAGACTATGTGATGTACTATTATACTAGGGAATTATTGATATTCTTCAAGATAATGATATCATTATTATGTCATGCTTATAAGTCTATCAAATTTGTTTCTTAACATATTTATGTCACTAAGATTCCATGTTTATAATTCCTCAATATAATAATATCAATTTGTTGGTTGTCCTGCCTCTATGAAGGAGACTTCATTGGATTTTCGACATCTATGTAGTGAAATTTGTCATCGAATATCCATTAAATCCGACATATATGCTATACTACCGACGACTTCAATTCATGGGTTATATGACTTTAGGCATGTCTACAAGGAGCACAATATGAGTGCAGACCGTTTATCCAAGGAAGCACTGAATATGAAGGCTGGCCTCCTCTCCTTCTCATAAATTTTAGAAGGAGAAATCATTGAGGAAGGCATGATACAACTCTTTTAAGAGATTTTTTATTTATCTGGCATAGTATTTTTTTGTTCTTTCGAGTATGGGATACATCCACATATTTCTTGTTTTAGCTGGAGATATACATTAGAGGAAATTTCAAGCCAAAATGGGCCTTCTAAGGAAAATTAATAAAATAATATTTATTAATTTTGGAGGAAGAAAAAAAAACTACTTTTTTTGTTCGTATTTTCGACATATCTCCCTGTGCTTTTCCTCAAATTTGAATCGAAAGAGATCATTCGATGCGGAATTAAACTCTGCTTCCAATGATTACCCACTCGGAATACTTTTGATAGGCCCCACTACCCCAAAAACAAGAAATACCTGAAAAAACGTGATGATGATGTCATCATCACATTTTTTCAGGTATTTCTTCTTTTTGGGGTAGAGGGGCTCATCAAAAGTATGTTGATTTGGTACTCGTTGGATGTGGAATTTAATTCCACATCCAATGAGCTCTTCTGTTTGAAATTTGAGTAAAAACATGGAGAGATATGTCGAAAATACTAACAAAAAAAGTAGTTTTTTTATGATCCCTATCCCCAAATTTATATTAAAAATTTGTTTAAGAGGTGCTCCCTTTTTTATTTTTAAATAATTTTGATTGGCTAATACATGATGACATGGAATTTGTATTATTTTTGGAAGTCCCATTTTAAATTGAAATTTCCTCTAATGTATTTTGTTTTCATCCCCCAGGGGTTTGTTTTCTCCACCCTCGATGCCTCCTTGGATAAGTTGTTTGGGCTCCTTATGTTCTCCCTATGGTATTGCTACTTCAAT
Source organism: Pseudotsuga menziesii (assembly GCA_001517045.1). Taxonomy (NCBI): domain Eukaryota; kingdom Viridiplantae; phylum Streptophyta; class Pinopsida; order Pinales; family Pinaceae; genus Pseudotsuga; species Pseudotsuga menziesii. The sequence continues at coordinate 11,896 of LPNX010782590.1, forward strand.
CATGTTGGGATTGTGGGTTCCGTGCCTCCCCTTTGAAATTTTTTTGATACTTATCTCCACTCGCGTCTAGAATGGCTTATTTTCAATACTATGTACAAGTTACCTTTCATTCACTATTGAATATCAAGGAACACTTATTTTTATTATGAAAAAAAAGTTACAAAATATTAGCAAATGATTTTATTATATATATTGAGATCCGTAAACTAGGTCTTTAATATTTTTTGTGAGGAAATAAAATAAATTAAAAAAGTTACACCTACAAATTTTGTCAAAAAAGTTGTTTGTATTTTGAGATAAATTGACTGAAGAATTTGCTATGGAACCACTTGATATCTATCTCGTGTTAAAGGACTATGTGATGTACTATTATACTATGGAATTAGTGATATTATTCAAGATAATGATATCATTATTATGTCATGCTTATAAGTCTATCCAAGTTTTTGCTGGTATTTTTCTCTTATTTGCCAAGTTTTTTCCTGCTATGGTGTAGGTAGAACCAAACAGGTATTTGTCAAACTTGTCTTCCTCGAGTGAGGGGATTTTAGGAAGGCTATAGGAAAGTGAGATATCCAGTAGGTCTACAAGGTATAGATCAACTAGATTTCAGAAGATCAGAATAAAATTCAATAAACGCATGGAATGTTTTCTTGCATGAGTGGGGTCATGTTTCTATGATGATGAGACAATAGGCGACATCGAGGTGCACTTAAGGTACAAACATCTAGTGAAACAATGGGTACCTAGGGATATTCCTCAAGTCAACACATATTTTTGTGTGGATGAGATGATATAAATAATTGCACCGTCGTCATTACATGGATTGGGGTTGTTTTTCATGGATGGCATAAAGGTCGGTTATGGCAGATGTACAGAATTGATGGAGTATGTTGGACCCTATTACAACTACAAAGATTAGATACGCCTAGTCTAATATACACAAAGTATGCGTAGATATGGGTTTTCAGTAAAGTATTTATAACTGAAAGACAAATATTAAAATAAAGGAGCAACATTGTACATTGACAAAAGGCCAAAGAAAACTGGGAATATTGCGAGGTCTATAAATAGTACACAACTAGGGTCTACACTTAAGAAACCCAACTGCATATATTTGAGGGGCATGAAAGAAACCGTGTATTTGTATGTGCCATTAAATAAATAGTTGTAGAGGAAGAGCTGATTATTAATTACAATTTTAAACGAGTACATACAAACACAGTTAGTATGGATGTGGTACATCCAACAATTTACCCAACCTTTTGTTAATTATTTTAACATCTTTATGATTTTTCGATAGTAGATAATTATATTTTTTTATTAAATTTTCTATGTTGACTTAGCAAGGATTTGATCGGGGGCGCATCACCCTAGCAGCTGGTGAGAAGAGTACACAATCCTCGAGGAAATAAGCATACGTCAAAATTTTATGTTATTAAATTGTTTTAGTAATTATTTGGTTTCGTTAGCTAAATTTTTCTATTTTTTTCTATGCAGGGTTCTGTCAGGGAACCTTCCTCATAGTAGATGTTACCAAAGCTTCCTCAAGGTGGTAGGTAAACATCGATGCCATTGTAAAAATTTAATATGTAAAAACAGTTATGTTGTTATGTGTTTTCAATAGTATATTCGTTTGGTTTATATAATCTTATCTATATTTGATGCAAAGTGTTGATCGAGGAAGCAACCCAGTTTTTGATCAGACGACAACAACCTCAGGGGAATAACTAAACCTGAATGTATTTCTACTATTTAAATACTTCAAAATTGTACACATATATAAAATGTATCATAATGTTTATTTTTTAATGTATTTTTTCGTTTGTATAATTGCTTTCATTATGATAATGGTGTCTACGTTTTTTGCAGGTGGATGATCAGGGAAAGTCCTCAGCTGTTGATCAGACCACACCGTCATCCAGGTATCAGGTAAACCTAGATGTAATTCTAGGAATCAATCATGATATATATGTTTTGTAAATATAATTTTTTGCTCAGACTGTTGCTTCAACACATAAGTAGTGGTTTATATATTTTTGTTGCAGACCAATGATTTGGTTTATGAAAAAACAACATAACAATCCATATATTTTGATGTGAATGATTTGTTGAACGAAACTAACATTGGTTCTTCTCTAGACCCAGTTAAGGTGTTAGAGAATACCTTGAAAAAAAATAATGTGGATATGATTCGTCTGCTATTCATTATTCCGCAGACAGACGAGATCAAAGCAAAGGTTGAAGTGTTGTTAAATAGATCCCAGGCCTTCAAAGTAAGTTGTGGAATGTTGAATCATAATATTAATTCATTTAGAAATTTATAATTTTTACTTTTATATGATAGTGAACTTATAATTGAAAAGTTTGTATTTACAGTATTTTTTGTGACCACACACTCGTGGTGAAGACGATGTTAGGCCCAGTGAGAAAAAAAATCCATGTACACCACATACTGCACTCATGTTGTCGAATGAACAATCGGAAACACATTCTTTGACACCCCCAATGCCAACAGAGAGTGCAGTCACTGCTGACCGACACACACCGGATCGTACAGAAGAAGGGGTGGGTTCAGAGCCTGATATTAATGTTGATGTTGAAGCAGCATTTCCTGGATCTTCCCATGTCACTAGCATGGGTTCAATAGGGACAACATTTTTGGTGAACAAGGAACTCGTTCCAATAAATATAGAGAAGATTCCAGGTAATTATACATTATTCAATTTAGTTTTTATAATTTGATTGTAATACACCGATAAAACTTTTTTTTTAAAATAATGATGGCATGATTGTTTTGCAGGAAATGATGTGTTTATAAAAATTTAAATGATTTGACCTTGGAGATCTTTGGGCCCACCATCTGCACAAGGTGGGACAAATAGACAAAAAATTTAAAGGATGAGCTGACTAATCGGTTGGTTGGCATGTTCAGAAAAGATACATTCGATAAAGTAAAGGTTCTAAAGAAGGTTGGAAAACATAAGAAGATTATCCGATACCAATATAGGGTTCACCTAGAAAGGAACCCTAGGTATAAGCACCCTCTAATGATTCCATCAAGGGAGTGGAAATCCTTAGTGGAAGATGGAAAAGGGAGGGATCTAAGAAAAGCAGGAAATATACCACCAGGGACAGGGAGGTATGCAATACTTTACACAATGTAATGGTAACCCTTATTATTATTAATTTTTATATCGAATTTTGAACATCTAACATAGTTCAATATTGGATCAGGCTACTAGACACATCAAAGGCCACAAAGGAAATAATGGACAGAATTGGTCAGCACAAGCTTAGGCTTGGTGGTTATTCGAATTTGGTGACACAAATTGTAAGTATTGAAAACTCGATAATGCATCCAAATAATACATTGAAAATTATTTTTCGTTTTAATCCGGCGCAAAATGTAAAATTAATGACGTTAAGAAAATAGGCAGGTCGGGCGATTCAAAGAAGTTTCCACTCATTAAGACTTGAATTTTGGCTTCCAACACGGCTTTGAAGATGTTGTTGAACACCAAAAGAACTTGTCTGGGCATACACGGTCTTTGGGTGATCCATCTGGTGCACAGATATATAAAATCTATATAGTTTAATAAAAAATTATTAATTGTCATGCAATCTATTCGTTATAAACAATTAACATAAAATATTTATTCTATTTTGAGAATGAAAGGAATGATCCCCTTAATGTCGATGGTGGATAACAACCAGTCGAAGATCATGCTTCGATTCCTGGTAATGAATTTATTCATATGCTAGAGTTTTGTATCAGATAATTGCATATGGTGAACATTAATTGTACTTCTCCATATTTCAACTACAGAGCATGTAGATGGTCACACTATACAAATTGAGCCTGGACAAGAAAATGAAGAACATGATGTGCCCACACCAAGTAAAAAAACACCTTTGTAATTTTTTTTAAATGAATTACTTGTAATTATAAAAACACAAATAAATTAATGCAACATTTTCACATTATTGCAGCAATTTCAATCCCCTTTCCACAAGATCCACGTGACGAACAGTCTACTAGGGAGACATCAAGACAAGTTGATGAAGCACCAAAAACCAAAGGACAAATTCCAAAGATGTGCTTCTTGTTCATTTTGTAAAGAGAAGAAAAGTAAAAAGGAAGTGACTGAAGAAATTTTGAGTAATCCATTTTTATAATACAATGTTGTGCATGGTTTTTCCACTATTTAATGAATGAATGCTTTAATGAATGGTTTTATCAGCTATTTAATGAATTAATGCTTTAATGAATTTTTTTCAGCTATTGAATGAATGAATTTGCACTAAATTTTTATTCGCAAGTAGATGCATTGAGTTTGGGGAATTGAGAGTGATGTGAGGGGGGGAAGGGGCCATAGGAGATTCCACCTTCACGTGGTTGGCCCTATTCAGTAGAGAATATTAAATTATTCTCAAAACATAGAGGAGCTCAATGAATGGTAAGGAATTATACATTTCCCACATTTATTTCTATAATTGTAGTGTTTAAATTTTACTATTGCTATTTCACTCATCCATTGGAACTTGTTACAAATACCCTTGGGAAATATTTTCATATTTCAAAGGAAAAATTGGCGTTTTGATGTGATCGATGGCCTTATATACTTAGTGTTGTGGTTCTCCATGTTTCCTCAGGTGATCTCTTATTACCAATTATTTTACTTGAATATTATTCTAATTTACATTATTACATTAAAAAATTTCATCAAACGTAAAATGTTCATTATTAATGTTGTTTTTATTCATTGAGACAAACTACTCAAAATGTATATTTTTAGCTTCATTTTGTTATTTTCATAAACATGCAAATCCTTTTTTGATAGGTCCTAACATGAAATTATTGCAACAAGAAAATATTTGTAGTATGTTGAAAGTTGTTTTGAAAGGTAAAGCAAAAGAAGATAGTGTCAAGCTCCACAAATCAAGGTAAGTTGTACCAATAAATTGTAAGTATCGGAAACATATTTCTAATTCTCATACCTTTTTTTATGTTAATTTGATTTGTATTCCATAATTGGTGAATTTGGACCATTCTTTGTTCCCTATTATTTTTCCTTGCTTGAATTACTAATAGAAATGAACAAATGTGCTTTGAAGTCCTAAAACATGGACAACATGTTTTGTTGGTTGAAAATGTTAGGTTCCTTGTTTTCGGTTTTGAATGATTTTCACTGTAACACAATCGTTGTCTACATAATAGATACATTTTTCACATCTAATTAGATTGCATATACAAACCTAGGGTTTCCCAAGATCATAAATCACTTGTGATATTACATAAAATTTTAAAAACTCTATGCACAAGTTAGGAAATCTTTAGATGAGGTCTGAGATGACTTGCAACACTCATGTGGTTATTGTTGTTGTTAAGGTTATTAATGTTTAAACCCGCGTCGAATCTTACAACTCAAACATAAATCCATTAGGCACCCAAGTTCCATCTTAGAGGCAAAATGTGTTGAGGGGAATTAAATAATTAAAAAAACAAAGATGACAGAGGACAAGAGAAAATATAAGAGAAATGAAGGAAAAAGAAACAAGATAAATTAAGAAGGATATACTGCTAGGATTATAAAGAAGTTACAACCTCTCCGATCAATTCTATGCTTACATGGGAAAAGCTATTTTGGAAAATTGTTCTATTGATATTGACACAATTGTTATATTGAATTCGTAAGTACCCTATTAGATAAACATAAATGATATGAACATAAATAAAACATCCTAGATCTAAATTCCTGTAGAAACTTGCAATCACTTGAGTAATGGCTTGTGCTGACCTCTTTCATGGTTAATGACCAAAGGATCAAGATCTAAATCTCAAATGAAATATTGTAGCGTTGCATAGTGAATGAAACAGAAGATATGAGACCACTCAAATCCCCAAATGGGCCATATAGACATTAACAACTTCCTACTTGATCCAACCTTACTGAGACAAATAACATTGACCAATCAAACAGGGTCATTTAGTTTAGAAAACCCTTAGGAAAATTAGACATTTAGGCCGTCGGAATTTGTAGTAAAAAATGCTAGTGAACATAACTACTATTCTAGTGCAAATTATAACAAGGAAAAACCCATCAAAACCATAGTCCTTTTCAAATATTGTCAAGGAGGATGAGGAGAAGCTCATAGAAGAAGAACAAGTAAGATTTTTAACTAGGTTTTGTTATTATTTATTGCTATAAAAAAATCATGTTCATCTTGTGCTAGTTAAAATCCTACTACAAGATGAAGCATGGAAGTAGAGAAGTCACGTGTTCAATATCTCTACACTAATGTGTTAAGGTATGATGGTAATATGTTTCTAGTTCATTATTAGGATGTATCGATATTTGATGGATTTTGTGAAATTTCATGAATCCAACAATGCTTGAATATTCCTAGAAATTCTCTTCTCTATTTCATATAAGATTTGGGTTGAAATAAAGTTTGAGTTGTTCAATCTATTATTTCTGCTCCAAATACTATCATGGACATTCCAAAATTAATATCCATCACAAACCCCTAAGAATATTTATATTGCCAATAACCTTCTTAAAAGGGACCTACACTTACCCTATTACATGAACCCTAGGGTTATCATGGTACAGATCGAGGAACTATTAAAGGAAGAATGACAAATGAGCTAAATTTCCTAGCATTGGAGAGAATTTCCAATGTAAGATGAATGGGGTTTTGGACTTATGTAGATATCTATGACCAAATATTGTTATCCAATGGGTTCTTGTCCTTGTACTTTCTGGTTTCTAAATTCCCAAGTTTGTTTCTTATCCTAACCCTTACAAGTTTTTTAGAAACTCTGAGACCCTACGTTGGTATTTATGTTTATTTTTCCCTTAAATAGATTCTTCGATTGCTATAAATCTCCAACAATATACCCATGTAACCGGATATTCTATGTTTTGAAAACGAAGAGACTCATATTGTTAATACTATAATCCATGTCTCTGTAATTCTTATCTCATGCCTTATCACGCTCCTCTCCTCACATCCTCCCCACCACAATTTTTTCAAGATTCATTCTTCACCTTCCACTGATATCGGTTTGAACTCCAATATTTCATCCTTCCATCAGGCTCTATGTTTGACAAATAGTTTCTTTGCAGGCCACATTCCAGGTTCTGGAAATCCTCAAAACCCTGATCGGGATGTTAGCAATATTAAGATGGATTAGGAGGTTCCATGGCCAATATTCGAATATCCTTAAGATTATATAGAAGAGAAGTATTTATTGAGGAAATATAAAACCGTCGTGAATTGATATTGTCAATTATATTCATCAGTTAAGTAAAAAAAACCTGATATTTAACAAATTCATTTTGACCTTATTGGCTAAGCAACATAGCTTTGTTGCATGTATGTTTTGAAAAAATACTCAAGGAAAATCTGGTTTATCTTGCCTTCCTCAAATTTTATCCATCAATCAAAACTTGAAGAATCGTAGTTGCTAAGTTCACAAGGATGTAGGCCCCATTCATTTGTGATTTGAGCCTTAGCACTCTTCTTCAGTGATTTCATGTGTCAGTTCAACTTCCAACAAATTGGGAAGAAAAGCGTTGGGCTATCAATAATGGAAAAGGATCCATGAGCCAATGGACCCACGATCTAAAGGATAACCTCTTGTGGCTTCCATTAATTCCATGTTGTTTCCCCTAGTTCTAGATTTTGTCATACTTGATCAAGCAAAGCTCAATATCATATGCCATGGTTCCCCTTCAACTCTCAATTTCCCTTTCGAACTTATCTAGAGTATTAGATCAATTGTGTCACCTAAGTGCTAAAATATTTATAATATTTCCCATCTCTACTATAGTCCTTCAATATAGATATACATGAAAATGGTGATTCTGGTACTTCTACAATGCTTATTATATTAGGGAGGTTGGAAGTAGACGACAATGCAAATTATATCATATTTTAAGAGACCCTTGGAAAATGTTGTATAAGTGTGGTGAAGAAGTCGCTCTGGAATTGAGATGGTGGTATAAAGTCATAGATTATTTTAATCTCATCCATAGGTATATCTAAAACCACAAATTCATAATAATGAACTTGCTTATAAGTAGAGTTTACTTCATACTTGTTCCCTTCAATGAAATTGAAGCAAATTCTTTGTGGAGATCTAAAGAAACTTCAACTTGCTCAAGCATTTAAACTTGCATCCATTTTCCAATTGCCTCCTTCCACTAACAAATTTCCACCACCTATTCCACACAAGGAACCTGCTCCAATTGAACGATCGATATCCAAATTTTGTCCATAATTGATCCTCACAATAACCAACATAGTGCAATGGAATTCTACAAGTTATCATTGTCTTGGAAAAAAAATTGAATTCTATGCCTTAATATTGCTCTGAAATTTACCTTATTAGATGGGATGAACTCTAAGGATGTCTAAATAAAACATTAGCTAATAGACATTTTTATTATCGAAGTGTTCTAACCCTACTAGAAGCACGTCCAAGGAGTTGAAACACCCTAATATAAACCCTCTGTATTCCATCAAATCAAAGCTTCAAAACTGGGAGACAAATGTTGGATTAAGGTTGTTTTCCCCAATCAATAGCCATACATCCTTGATCCCAACCAATCCATACATATTACCAAAATATGGGTAATTTCCTTCTCAACCAGATAACTTGGAATGTACACAGATCTAGTCATAAAAATGGAGTGATCTTCACTACTTTAATTTGTTGCTATTGTATTTTTCGTATTCTAGGTCTTAGCTGATTTCATACTCTCGATAGAACAAATTGTTGAACGTATTCCTCACTAGGGTATGCCTTAATTAAATCTTTCATCCAGCAATAATGAGATTCTTTAGGACATTTATACCATCAATAACTTTCTTGACATGAGTCGGAAGAAGTTTCCAGTCTGTCACATTTTCAACATAATAGTATAGAATTTCAAGTTAACCTTGATGCAGTGATATCTCATAAAGAAATCCAATACTACCCAATGTTACTAGATGAGGTGAAGAGTTATCTACCAATCATGTCCTTCCTCAAACTTTATTACTCATGTTACATAGGTTTACAAACTTCCAGGAGATGTATGCTTGGATTTGCTATCTTATTGTTTTATAACCCTAATATTTTCCACATATTATCTTTGTACTCCTATTTATTGTAGTTATAGAGTGGAACGATGCCTCAAAATTTCCCAGAGATATTTACTATTTGTTGCTACAACTCTGTAGGTGATGTTCCATAATTGATAAAGGGGACATTCACTTCTACTGTTCACTGTTTCAGACTGTCCAAAATCTTCTGAATAGTACCACAACCTTCTTGAAAACCCCAAGTAAACACCCTATGAAAATAGGGGGTAACACCCTACAAACTATTATTCTTCAGTTCATTCTCCTCAAGGATGGTGATGAAGCTGTCATTTGTGAAGTGACCATTAATTTATTCAATGTATCTACAACATTGACTTCCAATGTATTCACAGTATGGGTTGCTCCTTCCTTTCTAGCATTCTTAATATTTTAATCTTGAACATCAACAACAATTATCTTGCTACCTCTAATGGCCATTTCCATATGCAAACAACTAGATCCTACTCCACCAATACCAATGACAACAACAGTTTCTCCAACACATATGTCAGTTGCATGTCTCATTGCACCATATTATATAAATACGACACACCAAGAATGAAGGAGAAGAGTAGGTTTTCAACCTGCAATGCCAAGCATGTGTACATGTATAGTATGGGAGGACTTGTAGACTACTATGTTATTCCAGAAACAACTTTATCTTTTCTCCTAGCTTCATTTAGTTGTTGGACAATTTCATGACCAGTACCTTTGTTTGCATTAGTAACAACAACAATAGCATGGCTCAAATGTTTTAGAAACCCCCATTTAGTGGTTACAATGGACCTTTTTTTTAAGATCCATTGAGGACAACAATTCCCAAGGTACCGTCATAAAACTCTAAATCTCATTCCCAGAGCAAGATGTGTTGCAGTCGATAGGAAGAGATCCGTTGGAAGGAAGGCATTAAGGCATCCTTCATCATCCAACACGAGGTAAATCAAAGACTAATTGGATTTGGAATTGGTACTGAATTTCACAAAAAGGACCGTTGAAGACATGATGTAATGAACTGATACCAGGGAATGGCCGACACAAAAGGTCAAGGCAACTGCAGAATGGCCGACAAAGGTTTAATCCTTGAACAGTGAGCACGACACAAAAGTGACTTAGGCAGCTTTTGACACGAAATAGGACCAACGAAACAAATCTACAATGTAGGAGACATTGCCATATTCCCCATATAATTGGAAAAGAGACCAACTGGAGGAGTAAGAAAACTCTGAATCAGGATAAGGTCAAAAGACTAGGACCCAACTATTCATAGACTCAAAACTGGCGCTTTGTTCAAGGAAAAAAGACTTGCTGCCATGATGTAAAAAGACATGGAAATAAACCTTTCCCTTCCCTTCTTTCTTGTAAAGGTTTAACGAGTCCAAGAAAGCAAACTCGGGACCATCTTCATTTTTTGACAAGCTCGAAGAAAAGAAAGAAGAATGCTTGATAAGGCACTAATTCGTGGATTTTACGAGCCCGAACTAGTACATGCTCGACGGTGTTTTCATAATTTAGAGAGTCTGAAAACTCCAAAGAAGACTCCAGGGGGGGTCCTTTTTCATACAATTTAGTCTCCTGAGGCCGAAAAAGTATAAAACAAACCAAAGAAGAACTCTTTTAACTTCCGAAGAAGAAAAGGCGCACCTTTTTCGTAATTAGTCAGGAAGGTCCGAAAAAGGTTAAATTACCACCTACCCAACGCTCCTTCAAAAGCAGCCTATACAGCCTGAGTTTAACAAGTGTGAAGGAAGGAAAGATCACTCGAAAAGATCCATTTGATTACGAGAAATGGAGCTTACAACAATAAACTCGATGCTTTGTTCTTTAGGGTTTAACGAGCATGACAAAGACATAAAGTACACTCGGAATCTTTTTCATGTTTTGGTCCAGAGCACGAAAAAGAGAAAACTAAGCTCATACCGGGGGTTCCTTTTCCGTAAGTTTAGTCCCTCGGGTCCAGAAAAGAGATAAACCTATGCCTGAGAATACTCTTCTCAATTCAGTAGAAAAGAGAGGGATCCTTTCTCGTATTATTCCACATGGTCCGAGAAAGAGATAAGCTACCACCAATGTGGATGCCCGTTCACATATTCTTAACGAGCCTGAATGGACAAGTTTACTCGACAGTCAAGTCTATTTTAAGGAGTCAGACTTGGGCCTAAAGAAACTCATAATCATTCCCGTGAAGTTTTAATGAGTTCGGAAAATCCAACTCGCGGACTCCTTACTGTTTTTAACGAGCTCGAAGGAGAGCAGAAAGAATGCTCTAAATGCGAGGAGACGAGTGTCATAGACAGGCGAAACTAGTTCCAAGCGCAAGGAACAAACCTATGCATAATGCAAGGAAAGTGAGCAAGATAAGGACACTCGGGGAAGTTCTCCTTGGGGTAAAGGGTGTCAAGTTGCAAAGGCAAAATGATACAAGGCTAGGCGGCAATGAGAACAGAGATGAGGGCTTATACAACAAGCTAAAAGCGTGGAATCCGGCATCAGGCTCATAAGTGCGAGCAAGGCACATGTAAATGCAATTACATCTTGAACAACAAGGTGAGTCCCATAAACAGTTGTGAATCCAACTAATAATCCTGTCTCCAAGAAACAACAACATCAGAAGAAACGATCCAATGCGGGTCACTTTGGCAGAAACACTTGTGACTTTGCTATCTTCTACAAAAGGAAAATTCAAGGCAGAATCAACCAAAGAAGATTCTATAGGACCAAGGCTCGAGAGTTTATAATCAATAATATCAACCTCATAAGAGAAGCGAAAATCAACAAAGGAGATAGAGTCTGCAGGAACAAACTCAATATCACAGGAGCTGAGAAATTCATAAGAAAAAATCAAACTCATCAGGATCACTGACTTGCTTTTCAAACGAAGAATTAAAAGACTCAACAAAAACCAACATAAGAAAAAGGGAAGGCTTACTAAGAAAATCAGGGTTAGACTTAATCACAACTGAAAAAGAAGGTCAGACTGTATCAAAGACTCCAGGAAGACTTCATCCGAAAGGAGGAAATCATTCGAGATAGGACACATATCTGAACTTTCAAATGGATGGACAGAGTGGAGAGAAGGCTCTGCAATATGTATAGGATGACTCACCCAATCAACTGCTGGGACCAAGTCCCGAGAAGGTAAGCATGAAAACAGAGGCTGCTTCTCAGTAGCAATTGAACACAAAGGAAAAGAGGCCACATAGTTCACCTGTGGCAGAGTAGTGTCTACAGAAACACTGGGAATCAATAAACGAAAGACTTGGTCTCTAGTTGGGTTAGGAGACGGATCAAGAAAATCCAACTGATCGATAGTGACAATTTCTTCGCCATGATTAAAGTACATCACACAAAAGAAAGTTGACACCACAGCTTGCATGGCATAGACATAATCACGTCCAAGGAGCATATTAAAGTCCAAGGGGTCTTATATCACCATGAAGTCAACTAAGACGGTCTTCCCACCCAAAGTAACAGGAGTTTGAGCAAGAATTCCCAAGGCTATACAAGTTCTTCTATCAAATGCCAGTAACTGACTAGCAGTTGACACAAGGATGGGAGATCCCATACCTTGCCAAGCACGAGCAGACAAAATACTAACTGAGGCTCCTTCATCAACAATGCAACGAGCAATTGTATAGGGTTCAACTTTGACATTTATCTGGAAAGGTGCATGGGAAGGAAGGCGCGGCTCAACTAGGCTATCCCAATCAAAGGAAGCAATCCGAGAGCTTGGTGGGGGTTGATCCGAAACAAGTTCAGTGCCCCCTTGTTCAGTAAGATCTGAACTGGCAGTGAAGAAAATGTGACTAGTAGACACTTCACTCTCCAAAGGAAAAGTGGGATTGATCGATACTGGGATCGATTCAACCGCTTGGTGAAAATCACTCTCCGAAGGGAGAGTGGGATTGACCAAAGATGACATTGGTTCAATCACATGAGGAGCACTCTCCGAAAGAAGAGTGGGATCGACCAAATCTGAGATTTGTTCGACCACTTGATCAACCAAAGGTTGAGTAGGAGGTTGAGAAACTATAGGGTGTTCAGAAGAACGAAATCCATGAGTCTTGGACCACACTCTTCACACCTCTGGGATAGTAGGGCACAGATGAGTAAGGTGATCTCCCTTGCATAGCACACAAGGGAACTTAAGATGATGCTTCGAACAACCAGTTTTCTCAACTGAGTCAACATGACTAGCAGTGGCTGACTATTTGTTCTCAACATGACCTATAGAGGATGAGAGTTTGCCCCCAGCATGAACAACAGAGGCTAGGTGACTGGTTCCAACCTCACTAAGAGAGGCTGGTTGTTGAGAGACTCCATAATGTTCAAAAATGGGATGACCATGAATCCAAACTCTTCACACCTCCTCAATAGAAGGGCATTTATAACTAAGGTGGTCTCCCTCACAAAGCTTACAAGGAAACTTGAGCTTGTGTTTTGAACGGGTAGACTTGTCAACAGTGTCAACATGACTCATAGTGGTTGACGAATTGTCTCCAGCGTGAAGTACAGAGGCTGAAAGACTGCCCCCAGTGTGCCTGGCAGAGGCTGAGAGACTGGGTCCAACATGACTTGTAGAGGTTGGACGGGCACCATCAACATGAACAACAGCGGTTGAGTGGTTAGGATCAACATGCTTTGCAGCAGTTGAGTGTGTGCCCCCAGCTTGAGCAACAAAGGCTGGGTGAACGGATCCAACGTGAACAACAGAGGTTGGATGGGGAGGTTCAAATTGAACACCAGAGGTTGAACGAGTGCACTCAGCGTGAACACCAGAGGTTGAGTGACAGGATCCGACATGACCTGGAAAGGTTGGAAGGATCCCACCAGCGTGAACACCAGAGGCTGGATGGATGGATCCAAATTGAACAACAGAGGTTGGATGGGAAGGTTCAACTTGAAAACCAGTGGTTGAACAGATGCACTCAGCTTGAACACCAGAGGTTGAGTGACAGGATCAGACATGACCTGGAAAGGTTGGAAGGATCCCACCAGCATGATCACCAGAGGCTGGATGGATAGCTCCAACATGAACAACAGAGGTTGGATAGGATGGTTCAACTTGAAAACCAGAGGTTGAACGGGTGCACTCAACGTGAACACCAGAGGTTGAGTGACTAGATCCAACATGACCTGCAGAGGTTGGATGGGTGCCCCTAGCCTGAACAACCGAGGCTGGGTGGTGAGGTTCAACTTGACTTGCAGAGGTTAAACGAGTGCCCCCTTGCTTTTGTGATTTCTTCCTATTCCTCCTTCTTTTACTCCTTTTAGACTACCAGTTACTAGTATCAGTACTTTCACCGCATGAGGTAGAAGGAGGAGGAGAACTAACTACAGGTGAAGGGGAGACAGTGCTTTGATGCCCTTGATATAAGGTGCTTACTTGAGAAGCATCAGGAGCATTCAGGACAATTGGAGTGGAAAACAACCACACCGGTAGCCCTAGGGTGAATCCCGGAAGATTCAAGGTGGCCATCAAGGGAACACCAACATTCCCTGTGAGAGGAATAGGACAAGGAGTTCCCATCGAAGGGATCTCTTGGTTGGTGTTCAAAGGGGTGTTAGCCATAGATTCAAAAAAAGAGACAAAGTCTGAGGTTGATGGTCAACCAAAATTACAAAGCAGACACCTAAAGGCCCACTAAGTACAGACAAACCACACAGCACTCACTAAAAATTC
>LPNX010782590.1:26786-39429 GCA_001517045.1 Pseudotsuga menziesii
ATGCACTCTCCAGAAGAAAGCTGATGAACAGTTACTTAGCGTCCTTGAGGGGTTCTCAGGCACAAGCGGAGGAATCACCCACCACCCTCCTGCACTTTCCACAAGGGTTACCTTCCAAGCCCGTCCAAGGTCAACCAGAAATAACCTTTCGGTGTAGCTGTGTATGAACCCTAGATGTCAAAGAGACTAGAGGCTACCTTAACTAAATTGACAGTCTGGGGGGACAGTCGTCAGCCGAACTCGTACGCATGGGCAGGGTAGCTAAGCCTGAAACTTTGTCTAGGACAGAATCCCCAGATGCGTAAAATTCCTGGGTTATGTTTTGACAAGGATTCGGAGGGTTATCTCCTCTGTCCAAGCCTCCACGCGGCCTAGTGCTTAACTCCCGTTTGAGAGGAGCTTCCCAGATACAATCAATGTAGAGAAGGATTTACCTAGTGATAGGCCAACTACGTTTGAAATTTAACACTTGTGGGGAGTTAAAACTCCCTATCCCACAAGTCTAGCCTAAGCTAGTTGGTGTATGACCCTATAAAATAAAACTTGCTAGTAAATTTTAAAATTATGTCGTTTATTTTATGGGTTGTTTTTACTCAGAGGGTAAATGGCATGAAACTGATGCGGTGTTTTGACTCAAGAAATGAAAACAAAATGACTAAGCAAAGAGAAATGAGATGCAAAGAAGCAAATAGCTATTCTCTTTATATTTCTTTTTCAAATAGAAACTTGAAAGCCAAAAAGAACAAAATCTTTTTATATTTTACCAAAAACAACAATATGCTATGCAATCTAGATTAAAAACCTAATCTACATGCATATAAAGCAAATACATGTTTTTGTATTTTTTATTTTATAAATGCAAAAGAAAAAATCAGCCTATCAACTAATGCAAGCAATTACTGTAAGCAAAGCAAATAGACAACTACTTTATACCCCGAAAACAAACCCTAGGTTTCCCTAAAGTTGAATATAAACCTCTTTTAAAAGGAAAGCTTACAAAAGTAAACAAGCCAACACTTTGGAATGAAAAGACTGAGCATAAAGACTAACATAAACAAAGGTCAAGAAGTCCCAAGCATCAATCTAACCTACAAACAAAGGCTGCTCAGTACCTTGTCCAACAAGGTCAAACCAAAGAAAGAAGTAGGGGGAAAAGAAAGAAATAAAAGTTCTTTTTTAATTTCCTTTTATAAGTGCAAAAGAAAAACTACCTACAAAGCAAAGCATGCAGATAAAAAGAACAAAACAAAAGGATCCCTGCTATACAACCACCCAACAAACTCTAGACCAAACTAAAGTAAGCATAAACTCTACTTGGAAAGAAGGTTTGCATAAGAGACAAGTCAACAAATTTGGCAAAGTAAAGGTAACCAACAAAAGAAGAAGGAAACCAGCACCAACAAGCTTCTGAAATCAAACAAAGGCCACTAACAGAGGCTGATTAGAAACATAGGCCAAAAATCAGACCAAGCAAAAGCAGCAGGGGCAAGAGCAAAGAACAAATCCTAATGCTATAAAAGGGGCATGCCACATAGTTAAAGAACAACCAAGGCTTTTGAAAAAGCAAGAAGTGTGATCAGCAAAGATCTTCCCACAAGCTAAAGCATTCAGAGAGAACATCCACTCACAAACAGGGATTACCCAAAAGAATAGGAAAAAGCAAAACTGACTTAAAAAATCCTAACTTCTAGGTATATACGCGACTGTCTATAAGGGCAGGTCGTGCATGATACGCGACTGTTCAATTCAGCAACCCACGAATGCAAGCTTGCATTCGCGACTGTTCAAAAGAGCAAGTCGCGAATGGGGAGGAAAATCTTAAAAAAGATCAACAAACTGCCTTAGGAAGGCAGGGAAGGTTTGCTATCCGACTTACAAGGTGTTCCTAAGTGGCAAGAAAGACCTGAAACAATGCAAAAGACTGAAAGAAATCAAGAGAAAAACCCCAAACAGACAAGGCTATCCCCAGCGGAGTCGCCAGTTCTGTTGTAAAGGAAAGTATCCTATGGCTAGGGTTTAAGAGGCCATCAACGTACTGGGGTTGAAAGAGAGATGCACAATGTTCAGCAAGCATATAACAACAAGTTTCAGAGATAAGAAAGGTCCACACCTGATAAACTGAAGGCTGGTTCTGCTGCTTCTCTTCTCCAAAGAACTCAGCCTCCAAGCTCTGTAACACTAAGGGAAGACCTCCAGGGCAAAGGTGTAGGCAAAGAGAGTCTCGATTCCTCCAGCATAACAGTGCATAAATTCCAAGTCCCTCTCATGGCCTCTCCTACCTCTATTTATATGGATGAAATAAGGTAGTTCGAAGGTTAGAGAAGTTACAGCAGTTAAGGAAATCAGTTAGATGACATAACTAATCTCCAATTAACTCGTGTTTTTATGTTTTAATGTTGAGAAACACATACGCGGGTCTGTAGTAGAGCAACCTGCGTATGATACGTGACTTAGTATAAAGGAAACCCGCACATATATGCATACGCGACTTGTAAAACACGAGACTCGCATATGATACGCGACTATGCCTTGAGGAGAGTCACGTATACACAAAAAAACACATTTTAAGGGTATTTCTGGGCATTTTCAGACTTTGGTGTCTTCTGGAAAGTTTTAGCTAACTGAAATACCTTTCCAACGGCATAGAAATGAGGTCAAACGGTGTTACAAAACTCAAGATATGGGTCCTCCAAGATAGGTGTTTTTTCAGTGACTTTCATGAAGTGTTGTCATGCGACGGAAACATGGGAAAGTGGTCACAGGCAGAGGTGTGTCATTTTGAGCTATAACAATACTAATTGGATGCCTTATCAAATTGAGGACAATTATGAATAGTAAAGGTTATGAATGCATTACTCCAAGAAGGCTAAAAGGCAGTCCAAAATATTAGCAGAGATATAGGCAAGGAGGAACCTGTGTTATTAATGCATTAGAGTATACAACTAAGATTTGAGAAATATAAATTGAGAGATTCTTGGTAAAAGTAACATCAATATATGCTAGTGTTTGCAAAGAGACTCTTGGAGACACAACCAAAGAATTGTCACTTTAAGAAGCAAGTATGGAAACGTTGGCATTCCATTAAGAAGAATAAGTTTGACTTAAAGGAATAGTTTGTAAGAGATCCAATACTAACCCATCTCATCAACAATTAATCCTCCAGGATTAAAAGAAATCACTTTATCAGTGGATTTATAATCGTGGAAAGTGACCAAATACTAGTTGATAAGGTATCTTTAGACAAGTGATCAAATTAACTTGCAAATATGGTATAATAAGCTATAGGACAGTCAATAATGAAGGTTAAGTTACTGATTTAAAATTTTAAATAGTCCCAACATAATGGAAAAATTACAAGTTTATTATATCCCAAAATCAAGATCATCCAAATGACCACTCAAGATGTCATTTTCATAACAGAGTAGTATAAAGACAACATCAAATGCAATTGCATATGTGTGTTGTCCATTGATTTTATGCAGTGAAGAATTAGTGGCTACTCAAGTTGTCATTTGTGAAGTGACCATTAACAAGTTGTCTATATTTAGTGTCAAGGAGAAGAATCCCCTTAATGAACCCTTTTCCCATTTTGTAGACAATCAAATACTAGAGATTCAATTTAAATCTTAGGGCATGCTTTATGTGTTTTGCATAGTTTATTTTATTTATCTCTTATTTTATGTTTATTATGATGATGTATATTTTGATTTTTCTCCAGCCATGTATTTATAATAATAATAAAAATTCCTCTCGAATTGATTAACTAGTTACTAATGCATATCCACTTTTTTTCTTTTATATTTCCATGGAAATAAATCGTTGAGAAACTCTCAAGCACATCCCACATTTTGAGGAGGGTACATAATGTAAAGGGTGACATAGAGTTAGTGTGCATAACCCCATGGAAATCGAACTAAGGACATGAACAGTGCATCTAATTACCGGCATGATCTTGGAATTTAGTTGCACAAACTAAGATAGATAACCCTTGGGGCTAGTGCACATCCATTTTTATATTGTTAATAATTTAATTTATATATTTTTAATGACATGTGTTTACGTTATTCTCTTTCCCATATTTTTCATTGTTGCATAAATTACTTTTAATTAGGTCATCGTACCATTATAGTTGGATTTAGATCAGTCATTTCCTTGAGGACAAAAAGGTGATGAAGTCATTATGGGTAACATGGAAGTTGTGGCATAGTTCTTACATTTCATCATATTAGAAGGATATACCATGGTCAATGATGATCAATTATTTAATGTAAAATTATATGCAAATGTCTTTGTTAAAGGTGAAGAGGGAAATGGTAGTCCTTCTAATAGAGAGTAATTCCACAACCTTTTCCCACTTGGTGAAATAGCTCATCACAGTGATATTGATTTATTCGAATACAAGGATGGATTTCAAGTGGTGACAATTAGTTTTATTGAGAGAATACATCAAGAAAATAATCCACTGCAATGTTTCAACTTATGCATTGATATAATTGTGTGCTCTTTGCATATGAAGAATTTATGCACAAACAAATAAGAATCATGAACCATAGTTGAACTATAATTGTAAAAGAAAATTGGAAAATAGTTTTTTGGTAAAAAAACGTCGAAAAATAGCCCATGGGAAAAAAAAATTCCCCGTCGGAATTCCTTCTAGCGAAATTAAAAATTGTAGTGTGGGAATATTTGAGGATCTAGATGATAATGATAAATGAATCAAACATATTATGACATGGTGGAACCAGAGGATGGCACATAGATTCTAAGTGGTCATGGTGCCACGTCAACAATATGAAAAATATTTATATTAAAAATAGACATCTAGAGTCGTTTTCTTATTCTGGGTATAAAAAGAGCATTTTTTAGTTGTTTTCAACATAATATTTGGGGTTGAATCCATAGTATTGAATCAAATGGTATAGTCCATGACCAAGAATGCATAAACCCTTTGGATCCTTTCACAAAATTGTCAAATGCTTGCAATGTGGATTCAAAAACAAACAAATATCCATTATTCTAAGACACGTTTTAGATATTTTGGAAAAACTAAAATGTATTCAACATTGTCACCTACTCATCAATCCAAACAACTTTGCTTAGAGGAATTTTTCTCAAAATTGATGAATTTGGGAGATATTGGTTTTTGGAAAATAATGTCTAAAAGAAATGCAAAAAGTAAAAGTAGTCACTTCCAGAAAATTATAGTTGACTAAGGCATGTTATCATAGATTTGAAAGTTACTGAGTGATCCATGTCATGAGCATTATCGGTTCCCAATACAAAAAAAGTAAAATTATAGGTCTCCCTATATTTTTATCTATGAGTGGGTAAAATTGATTTATGAAACTAAATATGCCTATAGGAAAAGAGAAGAAATGAGCAAGATTTGTTGTTAAGAAGGACTGTAACTTTTATTTCTGAGATCATAATTGAGTTTAGTCATAGTCATTGGAAATTTGATGGTTGTAGAAATGAAATAACTCCTCCAAATATTGCAAAGATCATGAAAATTTTGAGAGTGTAGTTGAAAAGTTGTAGAGAAAATAATGAAAATTTGATTAGAGATTAAGAAGAACATAACCAATTAAATCCATCCATGCTTCAAATATTGACAAACATTTAGAGGAAGATGCACCATGAGCAAAACTCAATCAATGATGAGACATTCTCGCAAAAGGTCCCATAGCTCAATGAGAATTTCTAAAGATAGGACATATACTCTAGAATTTTATGCTAGTGAGTCATCCACCTCTAAGGTCTCCATCCACAATCCAAGTTCTCATCTCATAAGAATAAGAGGAAGAGGCCTTTTAGGTACAACTCACATGGAAAATTTTGAAATGCCAAAACCCTTACCTTTAGTAGTGAAGTGAAATCTGGACAATAAGTTGTGGCTTGGTTTCTTGGGATGATGAAGTATTTCCATATCCATAACCAATCTAGAAACATGAATGGTAGAGCATTTATATGGTAGAATCACCTTGGGAAAGTTAAGAGGATCAATGAAAGAAATATTGTTTGGAAGTAGTTCAAAAAGTACTTTCCAATAGAGGGATTTGAGGTCTTAAATGGTCCTAAGAGATATAATAAAATATTATGAGTTAGATATTTTGTGGGAAATGTATATTTCAAATCACCTCTTGCATTACAATCTATATAACAATAGTTGAATTAAATTGAAAAGATGTCTAAAAATAAAATTAATAAAAAAAATCATCTTTAATATATAACTAAAAATAAAAAAATAAAAGTATATACTAAAATAAAGTACCAATAAATAAATAAAATAAAATATTTTAGTTTTAAATTATAAACTCAAGTTAAGTTCATAGGAACAACTTGATATAAATAACTGTTTTTATGTATAATTATAGTCTATATTTATTAAGATCTAATATAACTTATATTTATTAAATCAATTTTAAACTTATATCTATAATTATAAGTTAAAATTTAAACAAATAAATATTAAATAAAGTAATTAGATAATGTGAAATATTAATTTAGTTTAATTTAACTAAAAGTTAAATTTATATACATTTAAAATTTAAATTTATAGTTATATTTATTTATATAAATATATCATTTTAATATTTAATCTTATTTCTTATCTTGTCCTTAGTCCTTCATCGTTGAAGCTCTTCCTCTCCGATCATATTCCTGAATCCAATACGCCCACTATATTTGGCAGTGGCCATAACCCATGACTATATTTCATCCCTAGAAAGTTGGGGGTTCGAGTAGTGTGGATTCATGGATTGATGGTGTCTCGATATACACCCAAGAACACCTCCATATTCTCCATAGTTTGAACCTCCTTGCTTGTGAGATTAGCTGCAAAGCCATGCATTACTTTATCGTATGTATATAGCATTGTTTTAGGATTTGAATTGGACTCTAAAGCTTCATCTATCATACTTATATAGCATTGATGTGGGTGGAGACTGTAATGTCCAACCTTCATGAATTTATCCATGTAAATTATGTATAATTGTCTTGCACTCTCCATAATTTCCATCCCCTTATCATTACATGCGGCCAACGCATTTGAACTCGGCACCAGTAACGCTCAAGCCTAGATTACTAAAATGAGCACATAACCACCCTTGATATTCTCCATCAAATTTACCTATGATGATATGAAGTATTTCCAAAGGTCTCTAATTAATGAAGGTGAATATAATTTCCAACAAATAAAGGCTTATTCGTTGGCTTACTCACGAATGCTTGTAATATAATGGTGAGATAAGTTTGCCAACAAATGAAGGTTTATTCATTGGTGTTGAAATGGTGAGAAAACAAGATAAGCTCTCCTATATTTATAGGGACTCATTTTTATCCAAAATAATGCTTAAGGTTGAAGCACTAAACAATAAAAGTAGAGATGAAAATTGATAATACATCTATGTTGACAATCAAATTAAGTTTTGAAGTTCACCAAAACTATTGAATATTTAGTAATACAGTTGTTATAAGCCACAAAAGAAACATGGGTTTTTTATTGCAATCCCAAAATACTCCACAAGTGTTGAAGCCGGATTTACAAAATTTATTAATATTTTTGGCGTAGAGGAAAATACTAACAAAACGCTTTGTATCCAATACCAATATGATATCTATGCTTGAACAGGTATATGAAACATATTTTGTAATCAATAATTAACCTTCCACCTAAAAAAATTAAACGTTTTCGCTTCTCATGTATAATTTGTTTTTAAAATTTATTAATCAATTGTCACATAGAACAATGCATATAATCAAATAGAGCAATGTCTATCCAACAAAGAGGAGCGATATGTAGTCTTCACTTTTTTTCCATCATGGAAAATTGGACGACTTTGATAAGCTAATAGCCCAATTGTGTCCCTTCCTATCTACTTCAAAATTTCATATCAATAAAAGATGTAATGGATTGACCCAAACCATTATATATATAGTATCTTTCTCTTTTATTATGCAACAATGGCCACCTTCCATATAACTAGGAATGAAAAACTTAAAAGCAGAAGAAGATAATTGTCCCTTGAATTGTCCATGTTTAGAACTATTTTTATATAAGCTCTTTTGTTCCTTCACTAAAGACATAGGCCTTAAAATGTCATTTCCTCAAATTGGGAGAGCATATGAAATACCTATTGTGCATGGCATGTTGATCACATCCCAATACCCACTCCCAATGAAACAACATCGGAGGATGATGATACAAATCATAACATACATCCCAACATAGAGATGAAAGAATGGCAAGCTTTGTCAAGATTGGTCCCTACATGCAATATCCACATTAATGAACTTGATATGCTTAGCCTATGAGATTTTGACACCAACCACATGTGAAATCAATAATAAGTATAAAAATATACATTGGAGACTACACGAAACTACATCAACTACAACTGAAGAATTGTGAAATCAATATAAGACAGCACTAACCTACCTTCTTCCACAAATACATTTGTCTTACAACAACCTTGCATTTGAACTAGTCGTACAATATTCACAATGACAAGAAAAAAAGAACCATTAAAGATAATAATCCAAGGAACTATAGGCACTCTCTTAACAAATGGTTATAAACCCACCAAAGATGACCAATAAAGGAATGATAGATCCTTTTATACTGAGGGGCATTGGGGGAATCTCCTAGTGGCCAACATAATCTAACTTTATTTACAATCATAGCCAAGGAAAGTCACCTTGGACATAAGCCTAATATTTTGGCCAGGAAGCTACCTTCTTCAAGTGCAAATAAGGAATTCAACCAAGAATGGGAAATGCTTGCCTCTACAAAGAGTTGGATGACTCAATGTCTCTAACAAAAGAGCTATCGTGTATGATTATCCAAAAAACTTGCTTTCAAAATATAAAATTATATTATCTACAATCACACAATTTTCTCTCATTTTACACTATACTAATGTTTTTTTCGGCGTTTTGTTTCCCCACTTTAGGGGTATGCTAGTATAATAGGATATATATGAAAAAATTTAATCACCTATAAGTTTTTTTTTTTAGGAAGAAAAAGCCTGTCATTGTTATTCTATTAAGAATCAAAGGGCATTGATAACACCCACCCCACAAGGGTTTCATCACAAGTAAATACAGCTAGTCACGTGAGAATCACATCCAGTCGCAGCCGGGGGGAATGGCATGCAATAGTAAGTGTTGTTCCCATCAGAAGTCTGTCTCATCATGCAAAAGGTCAATCTCATCAGACCTATCTATCGTGAACCAAAAGGATCAGATCTGCAATCCAAAAGAGTCACTCAGAGAAAAAAATAGTACATATCCAAAAAAGGGGGAGAAAGGTCCCCGAAAACATGGCTCAGATGAGCTGGAAAGAGTCACAAGTGACCAACTGATCATCTATAAATTCGGAAAACCAGTCAATTCCTGGAGAGAGCTTGAGTGTTGTTTTTGAAAGACGGTCTACAATCCAATTGTGTTCACGATAGATGTGACTGAATGAGAGATCCTGGAAGCTTGTAATAAGCTTTTGTGATTCCCTGCACCAGTGAAAAAGCTCTGGTGGGGAGAGAGCAGTGATTCGCTTGGCCCAATTAATGATGACCTGTGAGTCACCGTATATGTGGGCAAGAGGGATTCCCATCATTTGGGAGGAGTGCAGAAGGGCCCACAGGCCCAGAAGTTCTTCCTTAGTATTGGAACCATATCCGACCCCCAGGGCAAATTCCAAATGGTGATTCTCATTAAGGAACAAGATAAATCCGATTCTAGCAGTAGAAGAAGTAGAAGCTCCATCAAAGTAGCCACATGGGTAAGTCATGGAAGGTCTTGGCCCAATCTGTCTAGCGATTTTTTTTTTCTTATTCTTTATGACAAGCCGGGAGGGGCACAATTGGGCAGCATTTAAAATCTGGTGAAACACGCCAAGGACAGTAGCCTTGGTCCCATCAAATACTGCCCGGTTACGGGCTTTCCAAATAGCCCAAATCATATGGTGAGGAGTATAGAAGAGAACAGAGCTGCGATGATATGTAGAGGCCTAGGTTTCGAAGAATGCAATAATGGAGACAGCTTCATGAGAAGTATTCAGCTGTAATTGATCGCATAGGAGCCCCAGAACACTTTTCCAAAACGAGCACCAAGAAAAGAGACGGATAACAATCTCTTCATTCTTAAAACATAAAGGACAAATACCCGGTCCCGACTTTCCTCTTTTCTGTAGATTGTCCCAAGTGAGAATCTTATTTCTTAGTACCAGCCAGGAGAAGCAGCCAATTTTGCGTGGTAGGAGTCCCGACCAAAGTGTATTGTACAGACCGCTGCCCAATGCCAGATTGGAGGAGTTTACAATGCAATCATATGCTTTATCAGCAGAAATAATTCCATCTTTTTTATTGTAATCCCATATCAGCGAGTCAGAATCAGATGAGAGCCGAATACCATTGAGATCCAGATCCCTAATAAGTTACTTACACGTTAGGATAATACATGGGATATGATAAAGTATATTATAACAAGATGAGTATATTATAACATAATATAGTATATTATAATAAAATATATTAGAACCATGGTTTTTCATTATATAAGGTAGTACAAAATATATGTTTTCAAAAGTTTTTATGGTAAGATTGGAGACAATGGAAGAGAATATCGGCAATGGAGTGATGGTGTTAGACATTGTTTCTAGTGAATTTAAGTTAGGGTTTATAGTTGGTGCTTGCTTTTTGGGTGTAGCCATTGTTTACTAATTACATTGCTATATTTCTTTTTGGTGGTTTAGAGTATTAATGGTGTTACGGAGAGAAATTCCTATGGCTTGGGTACCACAACAGACAGCTAGACTCCAGAAATCAATCTTTCCCAATATGCAATAGAAATAAAAACATCTAACACTAAAGGATCGAACCTCGTACCTTATTCCGGACGGTTGAAGTAGATCCCCGTTGAGCTTTCCAATCTTCATCTTGAATTGTTATAGCACGTCCTCAACAACAAGTAAACAATACAAGCATACTATATTTCATGTTGTTAGATCTATTCTAGCATATATAATCAATAATGTAAAAGCATTTGACATATTCCAATGGATACAATATTCATTCAAATACACATTACTGGACAGGAAAAGATATTTCTATTAATATGAATCAGAGATTACAAGTGACAACCTTTGACGGAACGTCTGCGAACCGGAGAAAATGAATCCCCCACTTGGGCCTCCACCACTTCAATCCTCCATCACTTCGATAGCAAGCTTACTAGAAAAAGGCAAGGTTGGGAAGAACACAATAGTGCTCCAAGGGACAAAGGGATGCAGACTCAAGCATAAGTTCTGGCAACAATGGACTATAGTTTCGATACTCTCAATTCTCTCTTATCTCTCCCCCCCTTTAATGTACCAAGGGGTTCCTTATATAGCTTCACAAGGGACAATGAAGGGTCGAATCCGAGCGATATCAAGGCATATGGAAGGCCAGGAGTTGAATGAGTCGAATCCAAGTCAAGGAAACTTCCAAAAGGATTTGGATTATGCACACGTCCTGATGTACGCGACTATAGGGGTCAAACCCGTGTATGTACGCGATTATCGGGGAAAAGGCCGTATATATCATTTTTCTAATGTTTTAGGGATGGTCAATGATACATCAAAAGACAAAAAGTGGTCCATAGGGGCTAATGAGTTTGCAGCGGAATAGGGGAAGGCCATACAATGTGTGATTCACCTAGTGGGGTGAAAATCCGCTATAACAGATGCCCCCTAATGTATGAGATCAGAGGGGTTATACGATGGCCGAAATACATTATAAGTCCATCCCAGAAGTGAAGTGATGAAGGTACCCAAATGGAATACCAGCCACCCAATCAGCATAATACCGTAATACAACTCTGCATATAACTGCAAATACATATAGCAGTCCCGGATACATAAGAGTACAATGGCCATGAATAGGCATGAAACATGATAACACATAGATGGTCATCGCCATGTACAATATACATAGATCAGAATCTCCATGATGAAGATATACAAAGGACCATGATCTCCACAAAGGCTGAAGATATATAACAGATCAAGATCTCCATAGTGGCTGGAAATATCTGACATATACTGGAACAAATCACGAGAGCTGAAATCTCATGAAAACTGGCACGATCAAGGAGGTAGCATATAGTGGATGCCACCAATCTGGAAGGTCTTCTACACACACCACTATGAGTACATGTCCTACTATGCGAATAGAGGTGTCGAGGTCGAACATAGTAGTCCATCGTATGATTACCGGTCATTGATGTATACCATTAATAGACGCGAGATCACCCACCAATAATGAAAATGGGAATCAAGGTACTAGAGTGCAAACTAACAAGTGTGAATAAATGTGTTGAGGTCGAACACTTGAGAGAATCCATCGATCAGGGGACATTGATGTTTTCCCAAAACTGTCGATGGCGAGAGAACCTGCCACTGATGACTGCAAGTCTCAAGGCACTCAAAATGACTCTAGATTCCAATCCCAGAATAAATGATCTGAAGTCGATGGGATGAAATCCGCTGGAAAGAGGGAATTTGAGCATCCCCCATCATCCAACACGAGGTACTCAGCAAAGCTGTATAATGTGGAAGGACTCGATCATAAAGTGCACGAACCAGTAACTGTACCGGGAATGGCCG
>LPNX010782590.1:39502-89332 GCA_001517045.1 Pseudotsuga menziesii
AACTAAGGAATGGCCGAATCAGGTTTCAACTTCCTTCGAACAAGAGCATAACGATGTATGGTGACTAAATGAAGGCAGCATAGACTTGATATACAAACTGGGACATCTCTATGACGCAGGAGGCATCAATAGAGGCTCCATAGGGACTGGAAGCTTAACCAGTCGGTGGAGATAAAACTTAGATAACGAGTATAGCTCCTAAAGTCAAACTATAACCCAACCAATGGATGTGATATACAGTGCTCTGTTCGAAGGTGACACGACTCGACAGCTGCCAAAGATAATATCTTTTCTTGTCTGGCTTTTTGGTTTTTTGATTTTTTTTTGGTCTTTTTCAGTTATTTGAAAAGCTTGAAAACAGAATAAACTAGCTTTATAGTTACAAACTAGGAGGAGACGAGTGTCATTTAGGGAAAACAAACTAGTTCCAAGCAGTGGAACATACCTATGCTCAATGCAAGGATACATGTGTAGGATATCGACACTCGGGGGAAAATCCCCTCCCGGTAAAAAGGGAATCAAGCTGCGAAGGATATAAATAAAGGCTCTGCATGGCTAGACATGAGACAAGCTCGGGGGCTATATGGCTGAAACGCAATGTCAGGGGAGCCGGCATAAAGCTCAATAAGACAGGCAAATCTCATGATAATGCATCCACAACTTGATACAAGGGGAGTCTGGAGGGAAAAAGGCCAGCATAAGATCAAGAGGAGTATGAGGCTCTTGCTAAATATCATGGAAATACTATACAACGGACTCCCACACCCTAAAGGGGAAACATCGGCATGGGCACCAAATGCAAATAAGGTGCTAACTAGGGTACCCATGTAAAGTGAGGCTCTACCACTCATATCATGCCACTTCTATAGCAGCAAGAAGGTTCCGTGACATAATAGAGTGGGTTCGTACCTAAGGATATAGTGACATGGTCATAAGGTCATGCAAACTGCAAACGGTGGTGAACCTAACCTATATGCCAGTGTAGACGTAATACCTGAGATAGGCACGAACGGTCTCTGGTCACAAAAGAAGCATCCAACAGACAAATTCAGACCCAAGGAAGACCCAACCACACTCACAACCCACCCAGCAACTTCCCACAACATCAGACTCACCAAAAGGGAGGATGTACGCGACTGTATAAAGAACAGTTGCGTATGTACGTGCCTTTTGACCAAAAACCCGCGTATACACATGACTGTTGGCCAAAAACCCGCGTATACAGAGAAGGCAGTGGTAAAAATCAGGTCAAGGCCAAACCAATAAAGGGGAGTGTCAATGGACAAACATACTATAACATGCGACACAGAAACAGAGAGAAATAGAGAGCAAATCAATAATACCAAGCCCATTGTGCCCCCAACCCCAAAGAAGAACAAGGAACATCCCTAGCAGAGTCGCCAATTCTATTACGGAGAGAAATTCCTATGGCTTAGGGTACCACAACAGACAACTAGACTCCAGAAATCAATCTTTCCCAATATGCAATAGAAATAAAAACATCTAACACTAAAGGATCGAACCTCGTACCTTATTCTGGATGGTTGAAGTAGATCCCCGTTGAGCTTTCCAATCTTCAGCTTGAATTGTTATAGCACGTCCTCAACAAGTAAACAATACAAGCATACTATATTTCATGGTGTTAGATCTATTCTAGCATATATAATCAATAATGTAAAAGCATTTGACATATTCCAATGGATACAATATTCATTCAAATACACATTACTGGACAGGAAAAGATATTTCTATTAATATGAATCAGAGATTACAAGTGACAACCTCTGATGGCACGTCTGTGAACCGGAGAAACTGAATCCCCCACTTGGGCCTCCGCCACTTCAATCCTCCATCACTTCGATAGCAAGCTTACTAGCAAAAGGAAAGCTTGGGAAGAACACAACAGTGCTCCAAGGGACAAAGGGATGCAGACTCAAGCATAAGTTCTGGCAACAATGGACTATAGTTTCAGTACTCTCAATTCTCTCTTATCTCTCCCCCCCTTTAATGTACCAAGGGGTTCCTTATATAGCTTCACAAGGGACAATGAAGGGTCGAATCCGAGCGATCTCAATGCATATGGAAGGCCAGGAGTCGAATGAGTCGGATCCAAGTCAAGGAAACTTCCAGAAGGATTTGTATTATGCACACATCCCGATGTACGTGAATATAGGGGTCAAACCCACGTATGTATGCGGTTATCGAGGAAAATGCCACGTATATCATTTTTCTAATGTTTTTAGGGATGGTCAATGATACATCAAAAGAAAAAAAGTGGTCCATAGGGGCTAATGAGTCTGCAGAGGGACAGGGGAAGGCCATACAATGTGTGATTCACCTAGTGGGGTGAAAATCCGCTATAAGAAATGGCTTTGGACGTTGTGTATTTTATGTGTTTTTAGTATAGAGTGTGTTTCTTTCCTAGTCACAATCCTAGTCACAATTGTGACAGCTGGTTTTTGGTTTTAGTCTTTACTTTAGGTGCTGGGGGCTTAGTTTCTTTCCCTTTGGCTACTTTTTTAGGAACCTTTTTAGGGCCTTTTGATAGCTGACATGGTGGGAGATTAGGGAGTGAGGGAAACCATCATTGGAACCTTGTACAAGGTCCCTTCGACCCATCTAGGAGCTTCTTCTTCAAGGAATAGGGATGTTTCTTATCTTGGTGATGTTGAGGACCCCCTACTCTACTAGGAAATTCAGGTGGCAGAAAAATATTCTTTGACATTGGCGATTGGGACTGAAATTCCAGAGCCGGTTGGACCTACAACTTTAGGGGTAGAGAGTAGATATTATCTTCCTCATTCTAGTGGATACATGTCTCAGAGCAAGGGGGAGACCAATCATTAGCATTGAGCCCTTAAGGCTTTAAAAATCTGTGAAGAGGAGGTTGATATGACTCTGACTAAAAATGTTCAGCTTAGTCGGGTGATGAGTCTCTCTTCATGCTTTAATGGGTAAGGTGTGCTTTATGAACTTGACACACATTGAACTTCTGGATTGGATCAACGATATATGGAAAACCTTGTTTGGGTATAGCTCAAGAGTCCACATATTGACCAACCATTGGATATGCTTCCACTTTGTGGATGAAGAACATGCCTTACGCATTTTAGCTCATCTATGGATCTTCAGGAAAGGAACCCTATCCCTAAAATGGTGGCATTTAAACTTTAACCCTCAAATAGAACAATTTTGGAGTAATCATTTATGGTCTTATTGAAGGGGTTCTCATTAGAACTATGGTCATGGTATATTTTCAAAGCGGTTGCAAATCACATTAGTAGCTTCGTCTTCTCCAAGAGGACAAGCGTATTGCATGGGTTTTAACTGAGATGGATGTGGAATTGGGGATTTGGGTAGAGATCTCTATAAACTGGGGAGGGAAGGTTATTAAACAACCACTTGATTGCTAGTGGACCCCTTTTTGGTGCCATGGTTGTGGAGATGCGGAACATTTGAAGAATGTATATCTCAAGTTGTTGACTATATTGTTTCAAGCTTTGGAGGCTCTAGGAGATTACTTACATCTAGAGGCACTTAAAGGAAAAACTATTTCAGGGGTCCTGGAAGAGTTTCCCACTAAATAGAATGTATATCTTACCTGTTGAGGAGCCTCATCTTCTCTAGGATACTTTTCGTTCTCGAGTAAGTTAAAACTGTTATTCTCGGACTTTTTTAGTCTTTAAATGAGGTTGAAGTTCTTCTATTAAAGGAAGTTGAGAAACATCATATCTTGGGTCTTGGGTCTTCTAGGGAGGGGTCTTCTCAATTTTTAGTTTTTGTCTTGAGTGCCTCAGGTTTTGGGGGTCTAGCGATGGGTAGGGAGCATCCTACTATTGTTTTTTCTCTTTGGTTGATCCCTCTACGAGGTTAGGGATGACCTTGGTATAATTCACATCTCCTTGGGGGAGAGTGAATTGATTTTATCCCATTTCCATATCCTGCATGGAGATGAAATATCCCTAGCCTCAATTAGAAACCATTCTCACTCTCTGAGTAAAGGTAACTGGATTCAACATCATTCATATAAGAGCCAATCATAATGTGAGGGGTTCTTTCAAGAACCATTTCCTATCTACTCAGGTTATAAGACAAAGAAGGATATATCAGATACCCAAGCTCCAAATCAAAATGTAACCCTACAAAAGAAGAATGCAGGTCATGAGAGGAATGTTTAATCTAGGTTGACTCAATGAAATGTAGGGGTCCCATTGAAGAAACCCTATTTTCTCATCTCTCTTTACTGGTGTTTCTTAGGATTCACAGGATTACTTGTCTGATGTTTTTGGGCCTCTTATATCAAAGTTGGTCATGCATTGTTCGGGTACACAGGGTACTCCCAAAATACCGAACACCTTGAGCAACCACTTCACACAAATAGATCACAAATCGACACACCGATGTTTGTCATGTGGTTAAAACCCTCAAGAGGGAAACAATCCATGGCCCCAGCCAAATAGCTACTTGGAGCAATTTATTATGCAAAAGAAAGAAAGTTGCATATGAGCTTCTCATAATCAATCAACTAGCCAAGGACCCTCCATGCTCTTTAAATAGAGATCATGGACCAATCAGGTGTTAACCCACGGATCAATGGTAGGTATGGTCTAAGAGAAGTTGAACCGTCGGATCACTTTATGTCTAGAGCATATCATGACCGTCGAATTAGAATATTTACAAATGCATACTAAAGAAACACACTTTACCTAACAGATATATTACAGAAGTTGATCTTAACTAACTCCTAAGTGTCTAAATATCCTAACATCCCCCCTTAAGAACAACTTGGGATAGGATTGAAGGATTTACAAAAGTGACACTATTAGGAGAAGGAAGGAGACATTAGAGCCTATCCCCCCTTAAGGACACATTCCTGAGCTCCTAACATAGATCGAAGTTTAGAAAACTTCCCTTTTGTAAGAGACTTGGTGAAGATGTCTTCAACTTGATAATATATAGGGAAATAGAGCATTTCAAGAACACGATCATGAACAAGATTTCTGATGAAGTGCATGTGTAGCTCAATGTGTTTGCTGCGTTGATGTAGAACTGGATCTTTGGAAAGCTTGTTGGCACTTTGATTGTCACACCAAAGTGGAGTAGGATGTTGTTGTTCGAATCCAAACTCTAAAAGGATATGTCAAAGCCATAAAGCTTCCTGACTGGCATTAACTACGGCTCGATATTCTGCTTCCGCTGAAGAAAGAGCAAGAGCTTGTTGTTTCTTACAATCCTAAGTGACAGGTCCAGATCCCAGACTAAAAACATAACCTGCAGTAGACTTTCGATCATCAGGATCATCGGCCCAATCTGAATTATTGAAACCAACCAACAAAGGTGTCCCCCCTATACTATAATGAATCCCAAACTGAATTGTACCTTGAATATATCGAAGTATTCTTTTTGTTGCTTTCCAGTGACTTTCATGAGGAGTTTGCATATAACGGGAAACACGACCAATGGCAAAGGAAAGGTCAAGACAGGAATGAGTCAAGTATAAAACACTACCAACAAGCTGATGATATAAGGTGGCATCTGCTTCAGGGGAAGTACAAGTGGCAGAAAGTTTGACTCCAGACTGGAAGGGAGAAGGGGTTGGTTTACAATATTCCATGTGGAAGTGACGAAGTAGGTCACAAGCATACTTAGACTGGGAAAGAAAGATTCCTTCTTTGGTTTTCAAGACTTGGAGACCAAGAAAATAATGTAAATGTCCTAAGTTTGACATTTCAAAATTTTGCTTAAGACTGGATTTCACATGGGTTATAAGTTTAGGGTCACTACCAGTAAGAATAAGATCATCAACATAAAGAACAAGTATGATGAGATGGTTTCCTACTTTCTTGGTATAGACATTGGGGTCAGAATGGCATCTAAAAAAACCAGTATCAAGGAGAAAGCTATCCATTTTGGCATACCAATATCTAGGAGCTTGCTTAAGGCCATATAAGGATTTCTCAAGGAGACAGACAAGGCTAGAGTTATCCTAAACATATCTAGGAGGTTGTTCCATGCAAATTTCCTCCTGTAAATCACCATGTAAAAAGGAAGACTTGACATCCATTTGATGGACTTCCCAATTATGTAAGGATGCAAGGGAAAGAACAAGGTGGATGGAATTGCGAAAGGAGCAAAGGTTTCATTGTAGTTAATCCATTCAACTTGGGAAAAACCTTTGGAAACTAACCTTGCCTTAAATCTTTCAACACTTCTATCCGATGCATACTTAGTTCTGTAGACCCATTTACATCTGACAAATTTTCTTCCTTTTGGAAGAGGAACAAGATCCCAAGTATTGTTCACAATTAAGGAATGATATTCTTCATCCATAGTTGCATCCCAATCTGGATTTTCTGAAGCTTCTGCAAACTTTTCTAGCCATGATTCTCAGAAACTTGAGCCAAAAGAGAAGAGGCGCACTAAAACTAAGAATGTGATCAACATTGATCTCTAGGATCACTGGCAAGATCACCAGTTGCTTCACATGTTGAACGGACCAATCGAGGAAGCATTGGTGCTGGTGCAATTGGAGGAACATGAGCAGGAGGAGGTGGATTTTCATCCTCACTGTCATCATCAAAAAATGGAGTTGGAAACCTGTCAAGAAAATTGGAAGAGAAAGAATAAGAATGCACAATCGCCGAATCAGGCTTGCAGGCCAAAGATGGCACACCAGCCAAGTTAGGCTCACAAGCCAAGAGATTTTCATCAAATTTAACATCTCTTTTAATGATTATATCATGTGAATGAGGCTAAAGAAGTTTATAAAATTTTACATCTTCAGAATATCCAACAAATATGCACTTTTCACTTTTAGGTTGCAATGCTTTATGTTTTTCATCCGGAATGTGAGCCCATGCTTCACAACCAAACACACGAAAGTGACTTACATCTGGTTTAATTTTACTCCATAATTATTTCGATGTTATACCTTGTAAAACTTTAGTGGGTGTGCGATTAACTATGTAATTTGCACAATTTATGGCCTCAGCCCAATATTGAAGACTTAATCCCTTATATTGGATCATACAATTAGCCATTTCTTTTAAAGTGCGGTTCTTCCGTTCAACTACACCATTTTGTTGTGGTGTATATGGAACAATGTGTTGTTGTTGGATTCCTTGTTCAGTGCAGAAAGTAGTGAACTTGTTGTTAACATATTCTCCTCCATTGTCAGATCTTAACTTAATAATTTGATGACCAGATTGTTTTTCAACAAGGGCCTTGTAGGCCAAGAACATGTTAAATACTTCATTCTTAAGTTTTAGGAAGTAAACCCAAGTGCGTATGGAGTAGCCATAAATGAATTTTAAGAAATATTTGAAACCAGAAAAGGAAGCAGATGGAAGAGGACCACACAAGTCACTATGCACAAGCTCTAAGGGAACCGAGGTGTGCCAAGAGGCACATTTGTCAAAACTGTCCCAATGATGATTTTCGAGTACACAACCAGAACAAACACCATCCTTGCAAGATACCATCGAAATACCAGCCACCATATTGTCTTTACATAGTTGTTGCAATGAGCGATAATTTAAGTGACCAAATTGCTCATGCCAAAGTATGCTCAAGTTATCACTATGAGCAACAAAAACTGAAGGAAAAGGTGATGACCCAAAGTTTTTAAATTTGTACAACCTGGTAATATCATCAATAGTTCCAGTAGCAAGGACATTTTGAGGATTTTTAAAATCCTTAATTACAACTTGGTAAGGTGTAAATGTCACAGTTTTACCTTCACCCGAATGAATAATTTTATAGACTGATAACAAACTGCAGGAAATTTTTGGAACACATAGTACATCACTGAAATGACCATTTTCTACTGGAACTGTTCCATATCCTACAACACTTAGAGATCTATCATCACCAACAAATATTTGTTTGGTGTTACATTCATGCATAGTAAAAAAGATGGCTTGATCCTTAGCCATATGATAAGATGCTCCAAAATCAATGAGCCATTCATTTGAAGTAGAAGAAGAAGATGCAGTATAAGAGTAACCAAAAGCACAAAGTGCATGTCCATGAGAGGTAGATTCTGAAGACGAATCTAGGCTGATGTGGTGCTTCTTTATTGCTGCTTCCAAGGCTGCCATCTTCTTGAAACACTTAGATTCATCATGATTATCTTTCCTACAAAAATTGCAATGACGCTCAGTCTTCTTTCCTTTTGGCTTGGATCCTTTGTCATTTTTTAAATAAGGAGCTGACTGAGAGGGTTTGGGACCCTCGTTGTTTGGCTTATTATTGCGAAAATTTTGTTTCTTGGGAGGCTTGGACTTTTCTTTCTGTTGGGACAATAAGGCTTTCCCAGATGTATCTGCATTGTTAATTATTCCAAGATGAATGAGCTTATATTACTCTCTAATTAAGGAATCACAAAAGGATTCAAGACTAGGCTCTTGATAGCTAGTTGCAGGCAAGGATTCTTTCATGGAGTAGAATGTAGATACAAAAATAGAATATGCAGGTCCAAGTTTGGAAAGAATATGATAAATACATTGTTTGTCTTCTTTCTTAATCTTGCATTCTGCACATAAGAGTCTAAGAGTTTTATACTTAAATAAAAAGTCTTGAATGCATGAAAAATCATTTGGATTCAAGGAAATCAACTCATTCTCAATTTGATGACCCCAAATTTCATTGTGTTTACCAAACACGGATTCCAACTTTTCTCAAGCTATATTAGCTTCACCAATTCCAGATATGTGGAATCGCAAATCAGTAGAGATTGACATCCCAATCAATCCACAAGATTCATCACATATATTTTCCCATTTAATTTTCTTATCATCATCACTGGGTTATGTTTCTTTCCCTGAGGTTATCCTAAAAAGTCCCCTACTTCGCAAAACATCCTCCATACGAGATTTCCATGAGAAATAGTTAGAACTTGTAAGTATAATATCACAAGGGGTGGCCATATTATAAAATAATGGCTAAAAGAACAGAAACTAACTATCTAGATGCAAAGAGCTCAAAAAAATATGCGGTTTTTAAAAAAAACAGTGCTGAAAACGGATTCTGGATGATGAAGTTCTGCTTGATCAAAGAAAATGTTGAAGATGTCCCCAATAGTGACGTGACAAATATTAACTTCACCGACTAAAAAAAGAACCCCCCTCTTCCCAAGATCAATCTTTGACAATCACTTTATAATAACGTTGTTTTTAAGTGAATCGCTTTTGTAGAATAAGTGATGTTCACTCTTACAATAATGTTACTTTAAATAGTGCGGCAATAAATTAAAATATTTAAGTGACTCACTTTTTATTTTATTTTATTTAAGTGAGATGCACTTTTACAATAAAGTAACTTGAAAATAGAAATTGCATGCACTAAAAAGTAGCTTAATAAGACTTGAACTCAAGACTTATTAAGGAATAAAGTAGCTTTGGACCAAGTGAGCTAAGTTTAAAAGGTACGTAAAAGAATGGAAAGAGAAAGGGGGCTTCTTCTTTTTTTAACTCTTCTCTCTCGTTCTTCGTGCTTGCCTTTTTTCCTGCAAATCACAAAAAAATGAAAAAACAAAAAAAATTCCACACAATGGGGTTAGATCTTAGTTAGCTTAACCGGAAAGTCTACGTTTTCAAGTTTTCTCGTTGTTTCTGATTTGATGTGATTGCACAAGGTGCACGGCAAAGAGCATACGTAGCCGAGAAGACAAGAAAAAAACTTTCCCTTTCTGTTTCTGATTCACCGCGATTACACAAGGTGCACGGCAAAGAGCATACGCAGCTAGGGAAGGAAATAGTCCGAGACTAAAACAATAAATATCTAATAATAAAACTGATAAAATATGAGAGATTTAAAAAAAAAAATTAAGCAAATCCGTCACTGTAACATTATACCTTCAGATTTGTCGAAATGGGTGTTTCTGGATCAAACGGAACTGGTTTTCAGTGAAACAAAAACTATTTCCCAATGGAAACAGCACTCCGAATGCAATGGAACAACTCCCATAGGCCACAAATGCACAAAAAATTTAGAACCAGAAACCCTTTGAAAGTTTCGGCAACACCGGTTCCAGATCTTGATCAAAACCGAAAGCGGCTCTTTATAAACACTCTGATACCATGTTCAAGTACACAAGGTACTCCCAAAATACTGAACACCTTGAGCAACTTCTTCACACAAATATATCATAGATCAACACACCGATGTTTGTCACGTGGTTAAAACCCTCGAGAGAGAAACAGTCCATGGCCCCATCCAAATAGCTACTTGGAGCAATTTATTATGCAAAAGAAAGAAAGTTACATATGAGCTTCTTATAATTGATCAACTAGCCAAGGACCTCCATGCTCTTTAAATAGAGATCATGGACCAATCGGGTGTTAAGCCACTGATCAATGGTAGGTATGATCTAAGAGAAGTTGAACTGTCGGATCACTTTATGTCTACAGCATATCGTGACTGTCGGATTAGAATATTTACAAATGCATACTAAAGAAACACACTTTACCTAACGGATATATTACATAAGTTGATCTTAACTAACTCCTAAGTGTCTAAATATCCTAACATGCGTCAGGTTACTCAATTATTATTTTCTCCCCCAATGTCCTTGGGATTGGGGCACCCCTAAGAACTTAGCCCTCAAACGTATTTTTGGTTCGGTTTCTCTAGATATAGTTCTCTTACAAGAGACTTAAGATCTAAAGCTCGTAATGTGTCTTTTGAAGTTGCTTATGTTATGGTTTGTTTTCTCAGTGGATGTTATTGAAATTTTAGGGGGGCTTATTGCATCATGTAATCCTAACAAGGTTAATCTGTTTCCATACTTGACTTGTGCACGTACAATGCTAGAGGGCCATAATAGTGACTTAAACCTTGAGATCCGCATTCTAAACTGCTAGGATCCATACTCTGGGAGGCAAGAATTTGGGAAGACAGTTAAGAGAAATGGGATTATGATTCATTCCTCCCGTAATCTGGTTGGAGACCTTAAC
Organism: Pseudotsuga menziesii; assembly: GCA_001517045.1. NCBI lineage: Eukaryota > Viridiplantae > Streptophyta > Pinopsida > Pinales > Pinaceae > Pseudotsuga > Pseudotsuga menziesii. The sequence goes on from LPNX010782590.1 coordinate 50,458, forward strand.
TTCACAAACTTAGCTAGTGTAATACCCCAGTTCTTAAGCCTCAGACTTAGGATCTTTCATGTGACCTATGTTCTTTTGTATTATGGACTTATGATCTTGTATATGATTGTGGATTTACATTCCTTCGCATGTTAGTGTGATTAAGGACTTATGATCATTGTCTGATAATATGACTTTGGACTTTGAAACTATTATTAATATTAATGTTATTACTGACGTCATTGCTATCTTTGAATGTTGTTACTATTGATTAAATAAAAAATTGGCTTAGCAAAGGAAACCAAAAGAGTAACTGGGGGACCATGGATTCCACAAAGTGAGGGGAAATGGGTACATCCTAGCACCTTAGAACTTGTTGTTGACTTAAGTTTGTCCATCCTAGTACATATTTGCACCTTGGTGGCATTAATAATGTTGATCACCCAAACCTTGTACAAATGGACCTTATTCTTGATATTTATGTATATGGAGTTACTGTTGCATCTTGTTCACACCTTAGTGGGATCCTGTTTCTTAGGGAACCCTCCTTGGGAGGAGATTTCCTCACATTTATGTGTTTTTTGTCATTTATGAGCCCTTTTGCTAGTTTTTAGGGGTTGTAATATATTTTCTAGCTTCCACTCTTACACTATGCATTAATGATCATATTGTTGTGCTTCCATGATATTTAAGACCCTATTGGATCCTTTATGTCACCTATTTCACCATCCTTCATGTTTTGTAACCCCCCTTATGAATTAGCGCACCTCCTTTTGCTCTCCATGGTTCCACTTCTTGAATTTTGGCAACTCCTCCTCATGGTGTTAATTCAGGAAAGGGGATATCCTAACTAACCCACCACTCCACTATTTCAAGTTAAGTCTCCATGATGAATCTTAAACCTTACCTCTCTCTAATTTGAGTTGATCCCCTTGGGTTAGAGTTGGCCTCCTTGTGTTATAAATTAATATTCCCTCTCCTTGTTGAAGCTAATATTGAGCTTTGGACCATGTGACTTGTGCTATCTAACCATGTTGGGAATGTTGGTAGTCTTGGGAGTGTATTGAGACTTGGATTTAGTCTAGTTGTTCCATTTTTGCTTCCATTTTATCACTCTACTAGTCAAGTTTCACGCATAGGAATCCAAGAAATGGGAATGGTGAGTGTTGCCGCCTTTCACACACCTGGGTTACGTGGCAGAAATCTTCAAGCCACTCGATGTGTCCCTGGGGGCAAGTCTCGAGTCAAGGCTGTCACCTTGTTCTTGACTCCTCCGTTTAGGCTCAACTCCTAACAAAGCCAAGGGGGGTAGACCCTATTAAATTACTAAGGCTAATTACTTAGTGTGATGGTGTTAGATTGATTAAGTTGTTTAGGAGTTTTGAAATTAACCAGTGGAAACAAAAGATAACCAGATGCAAGATTTAAAGCATATAAGCACAGTAATGACTCTCAATATATATATAATCGAAAGAATTGATCAAAATAAATCACCAGTGCCTTAAATGGAGTCAACAATGAAAATAATGTGCTTGCATGCGCTTGAATGAATGTTTTGCAAATGTATCTTGGTATATTTTAAATTAATGTGGAATGTGAATGAATTAAATTAGGTGAAAAGGGGACTCCAGTTTTACTCGAGGGGTACTTGGAGTATGTCCAAAAGTGAAATTTCACGGCTACTCGCAAGGTGTTTGTGGGCTGGAACGAAGTCTCAAAGACTATTGTTCATAACTCACCCATCAGGGTGTGATAGAGATCGGCACCTCGAGGTCACTTTCCAGTTGTTCCCACTCCTTTGGGTATTTTGCCACCGCTTACAGTTTGTTCGAGGCGTTGGATTTTCGCCTGATGGTTTGTCAATTTGGGGAGAGTGAATCCTAATTATTCTAGTCACTCAAGTGCTTTTGATGCAGCTTGAATGATCAAATGAACCACAGCCAAGTACATATCATACACACTGGAGTCTTCATTATTTTTAGTAAATTTTAAAATAGGTGTTCTTGTTAAAAAGAAAACCCTCCAGGAACCTCTTTCGATCCAAGTGGACCTCAATCAGGGAATCAAGGAGGGGTTAATTTTATTATGACTAACAAAACAAATTATGATAGCATATGAAGCATAAAAAGATCAGCAAACCACAATTTTCTAATTAGACTACCATGACTCTTTATTCACCTTTCGGCTCAAAAGGAGGCTCGTGGGGTAAGTATTAAAATTAATTTGAAACCACCAGATATGGAATATGGAAATGATTATAAGTCAAATTATACTACCCTACATATTAGAACTACACTAGATTGAAAAAAGATGAACAAAAAGTAAAAAATGACACAGATGCAAATCCCCCCAGGGGGGTTAATGAATAGGCTCGAAAGAGCCTATTGGAAAAGATTTTTGTTTTTATTAGCAGCAATTAAAATATCAGAAAACTAAAATTAATCCACTTGGTCCTCATATGGAATGAGACCAAAGGTTTACAAATTGCAAAAATTTGAAATTTATGGAAGATAGAGACCCCCTAGGGGGTTTCGAATGGTCCAAAAATGCTTTCTGGACAGTGCCTCCTCCTATTTTCTGTTACACCTGCTAAAAACCAACAATATTATCACAGTTAAATATGCCCAAAATTACTTTGAAAGTACTTTTGGATGAACAAACGTTTACCCAAAAATTCTAAGTTAAAACTAGTTTTAATGAAGCAGAAAAAGAACCAAGGAAAGCAAGATTTCCTTGGGATCGTGGCCTGATTTTGTTGCAGCCAATATGAAGCACTTAAATTTCTGAATATAAATTTTTAGATTCTAAGGAAACAACCATGCATTCAACAATTTTTAGATCTACTTTCACAGCCTTGAAAAATGACAATTTTCCCTAAAACTAGATCTAGAGTGATTGTAAATTTTCTTTAGGAATGAGATCTAGTTTATTGAGATTTAAGGAAACAAGATATATGTAAAATAAACTTTGAAATTGATATATCTCAACAATTTTAAAGCTGCAAACAAGTAACTGGATTGATTTTAGAAAAATTTGAAGGAGGAAGAGGAAAAGAAGAGCATTTTTGCTGGAAGCCTTGAAGATCAATTGTGGAGCTTTCCGGTGGAATGTCGAGGGATTATTCCTTTGAATGGTTTTGGAGAGAGTGAAGAAGCAAACTAGATCAGCATCCTCTCCAAGCTGGGAACCTGCAGCTGAATCCAAATACTTACCAACATACTTGTGAGATCCGGTTAATACATACATAGAGATTTCAAAATAACATGCTTATAAAATTATAAAACATGCTGAATCTAGATCTCTAAACATGCATCAAAAAGGAAAGAGATGGCCAATAAACTTATTAAAAAACTCCTTTCCTATCAATATTATAATAAACCTATTATCAATCTTAGCAATGAATCCACAAGCAATCAACAAATTATGAACATAGATACAGGTTACCTCAGTGAAACATGGGAATGCTCATCCACACATACAATGACATGACACCATCTTGCCTTCAAAGCTTCACTTTATTCCAATAGCAAAAGATAATACACAGTATTACAATAGCAATGGCTCCTCATTCCAACTCTCACTAGATTGGAAGAGGCAGCCTGAGCCTTATTTATACAAAAAATAGGAGATCTAGCCCATGGGGGGCACAAATCCCAAGGAGACAAACCACTGCAACTGAAGGAGAGTCAATCAATGCTGATCTGAAGCTGAAATGAGCCTACCTATCAATCGGGGGGCTGATTGAGCTGACACATCAACCCACAGACTGACACATCAATCCATAGAGCTTCCACGAGAACCCACACGTGTGGAGGAGAGAGAGAGGGCACAATTCCCCATAAAGGATGTTGAATATCAACTCTAGATCTGTCCAGATCACCTCCTTCAGTCAAGGATTTGTCAGATCCAATCAATCTGGTTCAAATCTGATTGATTTCAATCAAATCAGCTGAGAATCTACTGATCTAGGATTTTGGATTTGCTCCATTATTCATCAATTTATTAATTAAAATAATCAATAAATGATTTTTTGGGGCTTTCTGACCTAAGTGATGGAAAATCACTCAAAACTAGGAAATAGTGGGTCTATAGGTTTACTGGGTGCTCTTAGCTTGAAAATGAGCACCTACATGACTGAATCTAACTTCCAATCCCACTTTTATTACAAAACCAATTTTTCCAATTAAACTATTAAAAAATAGCCTAAGTTTTGGAAAAATTAAATTTTAATAAAAAACACTGAAAAAAATAAAAAGTTGAAAAAGTTGAAAAAACCTAGGGGGACTTAGACATGTTCATATGACTCGACCATGATTCCTAGCATGTTTATACATTGACACATAGACTCTAATAACCTCAATAGGCCTAAATGCCAAGCTGACCACCCCAACTTTGGAGGTATGGAGTGAAAAACTCAGAAATTATTAGTCATTTATTGAACAACCAATAATAACCAAGGGAAAAAACACCCTGGGCTGATAGGATTGACAAATAAATTCTAAGAGACCGAGTCTTTTACAGACACTATCATGCTAGAAAATTTATTACAATTCCCCCATGGGGTATGAACATGTGATATAGTATAACAAAGCTTCCCAGAAGCAAGACTAAAGGTCTTCTGAAGTCCGAACAAGTTATCCTTGTCCGGTTCACCAGGCTCACTTGATAAAAAACCACTAAGTACAACTTAGGTGGTAGCAATGAGCTAGATCATGTCCCATAGGTAATGTAGAAGAACAAGAAAGTAGTAGTGAGAAGCATTGTTGTTCTCGGAAGAGGTAGTTCCAAGAGTTTCTAGACTAATTGTTCCTATACCCGTGGATCCATGGTATCAACTCGATGGTGACCTATTCAAGCAAGGAAGTCTTGAACTTGTCTATATCTGGGGGGAAAGTTGTCTAGTTGCAACCAGTTGCTCATATCAGAGATAAGTATTTATCTCATGTTTTCATGTTTAGTATAACATTTTATTTTGTATGTGAAATGGTGGTTGATTTGGTTATCCAATTACTTATGTTTTTATGTCAGTATTTTTATGCAGGATGGAAGAGTGTTATAGATTATTGATCAGAGTTGGTGTGCTCTATCTTTCTCTTTTATTCATTTTATTTTCTTCGGAAAGTATGAATGTGGCTCCACAGTATTGAGAGGGGTGCAACCATATGCTTGTTTCTCCCATATATTCTCATGAAAAATTGTTTATGCATGTCCCATTGTGTCTGTAACAATTTTTCCATAAAGTATCACCTTTTGATTCACTGAAAAATATTTCTCGATGAGCAAGATATGTCTATTTTAGTCCAGCAATTTATGGTGCCATGATGAGCACACATGTTATTTGAATGTATATGTTTTTATGTACATGTATGTTCTTAGTTGAATATCTGAGTTTGGAATAACCTATATTTATATTTTAATGTGATCGATTGCTCGAGGGTGGTATCCATCCAATTGTTTTTTCTTAGTAAGAGATGGTTGTAGGGGATAGCCATTGGGAGCTTATTTTTGAAGGTTGTAATTGCAGTTGGTCTCTTATGTTGTTATGCTTCGGTGTGGTTCTATAATGCAGCCCATTTATTTGTATTGATGTGTGTTTTCCTTAGTGTTTATCCTCACTGACGGCACACAATGAACAACATAAAATTAAATAAATCTATGAACAATTAACGACACATTACTTGAAAATTATAAACTATGTTTTCAATAATGTTTACGAAGTATAAGAATTTAATGTAGGAACTTACACACTAAGTATGATGATTATAGATGCATTATTCAAACACTATATATGATTCCAAGCTCAAAGTTAATGTTGATAGATTTTATTAAATGTTGAGATTATTTAACAAAGGGAGAAAACTCATTTAATTAAGTAATTTCATTAAGTGTCGCAACCTTAGTTATGTTTCTTAAGTTAGAAATTTAATTAACCATTGAATGGTTAGTTGGCATAACCTTGATTTCATCTAATTCCATTGTGCTTAAACCAAATTCTAGGGCCATTTTCCTTGTCATAAGGGTCGGGGACACTACAGCTAGAGAGATTTGGTGCACTCATGCCCACTTGGACCGATTGGCTCCTTAGTTCCAGGACTATATACAAGAAGCTAATCTTGTGGATGTTGAGCCCTTTCCACTGGTCCCTACTTGGAGGAGTGACAGGAGTCTTGAAGCAAGGATCTCCAAATTCCTAGATAGATTCCTTGTGGAAAAATATCTCCTTAGATTGGTGAACAAATATAAATATAGGGTTGAGAATGTGGCCATATCTAATCATATGTCTAAAGTGATGAAGATGGAATAAGATTTAGATCGGGTCAGATTTCCTTTCAAATATTGTCACATATTATATGAAGATTCGAATTTCATCTTGTTAGTCAGAACCAAGTGGTTGGAATTAAAAGGGAGTGCATAAAGGAACTTGATGTTCCAATTTTTGGCCTCCTACAAGCTCTCTAGGTATCAGTGTCAAATTGGATCAGGTTTAAGAAGAAATATTAGGGAGTGCAACTGGATAGGATTGAATTTTCTATCAATAATATTTATATACCTCAAGAGTGGGGGTCATGATGTAGCCATTTATAGTTCTCCTTAAGAGTTTGGAACAGGATAAAGTAGATATATTAAGACTCGATGAAGAGGCTTGGAAACTTAAAATTTTTGCCCTATGGATCTCTGAAGGTGACCAAAATACAAAATTTTCCCACAAGTGTGTTCCTTTTAGAAGAAATAATAATGCTATTTGGGAGATAACTGAACCAAATGGGAACAATATTTCTTCTCAATTGGGCCTTGAAGTTGTAGTGTCTCATCACTTCAAATGTATTTTCAAAAAACATGATCATTCAATCATGAAGCTCAATTTCAAGTTTTACATTGTATTCCTTGAATGTTTTCTAAAGAATATTGTGGGGAGATTGATCACCCCATCTCTCTCAATGAAATTGAATACATTTTGAAAAATATGGCCAAGGACAAGAGTCTTGGGCCATATGGGTGGACAATGGAATTTTTCTTGCAATTTTTTGATTTATTGGGATTAGACATCCTTCCGTTTATTCGAGAATCTCTTGTCACTAGTTATGTTATGGGTGATGTAAAAGAAACCTTCTTAGCACTCATTATGAGGTGCTCTAATCCAGTTACCTTCAATAATTTTTTCCCAATTTCATTGTGCAACCTCATTTATAAAATTGTTGCAAAAGTTATCTCAAACAGGTTAAAGGTTGGGCTCTCTAATGGCATCTCTAAAGAATAGTAGGGGGGTTTCTTAATTAGAGGTAGATTTTTTATACTATAGCAGGGGAACAAGAGACCCTTCACTCCTTGAAGATGAAAAATTTAATCACTCTAGGAATTAAAATTGACTTGGCTAAATCTTATGGTAGGGTGTAATGGTACTTCCTGCACTTACTACTTCTTAATGTTTGTTTATGTTATAAAATTACTAGTGGATTGTGGGATGCGTTACATCTACCAATTTTGAAGTGTTGGTAAATGGAAGCCCATCCTCATTTTTCAAGAGCTCTAGGGGATTATCGAAGGTTTTTCCCCTATCCCATCTCTTATTTCTCCTGGTCATAGAGGGTTTAAGTTGGTTGATCGAACGAGTGAAGCAGCAAAGGAAAATTAAAGGTATCGAGTGTTAGAATATTAAGAGTTTTATGCCAAAAAAAAAATGATCATTGAAAGAATGACAAGAACAGTAGCACAAAGAGAAGACAAATATTTATCATGGGAAACCCTCATGGGGGAGAAAACCCATCAAAACTTCCTCAATATAGAATCTAACCAAGTACAGTGTAAGACCCCAAGAATAAGACTAATTTCTTCCTCTCCCTTAGATGGACAACTGCTTCTCTCTCTATCGAACTTGCTTGAGTGTTGAGTATGTCCAAATGAAGGAGTTTAATCATATATTTATACTCATCAAGTGAGTATTCTAATAACCCAATAGGGACGACTTGTCCTTCCAACTAGGGCCGACTTGCCTTGGAAGACTCAAAACAACAATTATAAAATACTTTTGTGGGTACTATTGATCCAACTTACAATAAAGGTTTTACCTCAATACTTTTTCATGACCAAGTACATCAATGAAATATCTGAACATAGGAATAGCACATCTAAAAGGAGGAATAATAATAATACAATAAAGGTACAATATAATATCTTTTGAATTTACATTTCTTTCAACACTCCCTCTTAACAAGGAAGGTATTTTACAACATCAGTAAAAAAAAAAAAACAACAACAACTGTATAACTGACTGGTAGATCTATATCTCATAGGAGGTTTTGTAACAACAACAACATCATATGTCCATAACATTAGCATCATCATGGAGTATCATAATCATCATCATCATGGAATATCATCATCATCGTCATCATCATAATCATCATGGAACATCATCATTGTGGAACATCATCATCATGGAACATCATCATCGTGGAACATCATCATCATCTGCAACATCATCAGTATGTAAATAATGGAACATCGTCATCTACAACATCATCAGTATCTAAATACTGGAACATTTTCATCGTTTGCAACATCATCATCATCATCATGTTAGTTTAGGAATATCATCATCAACATGTAAATGTTGGAACATCATCTGCATCATCAGCATGTAAATGTTGGAATATCATCTACATGTGAATGTTGGAACAACATCATCAGAAGAAGCATGAAATTGTTGGAATAGAAACATCATCAACATCATAGAAATGATGGAACAACATCATCATAAACATAGAAATGTTGGAACAACATCATCATTATCATCATTTGAAGCGTCATCATGGTGGTAACTATGGTAGATCGAACAGGTTGTGTCTAAATCACTAATCCTTGTTAGGATTATTAATCCTCCCTTGTCCAATTTGGTCATATGTCTAAATCAAGAGTCATGTCTAAATCAAGAGTCCATCCAGTCTATTTTTAGTCTCTAGCACCATTGGGCCCACTTGGCCTAATCGGGGCACATGTTTCGGTTACTAAAGTGTGGGGAACACTAATTGAGGCCTACTGCCACTGATTGCACTTACATGCATTAGTTTAGGATCCTCTTAGACCAATCCCTACTATTCAGGATCCACTGGGAGTGCCAATACCAATGAAGTTCAATTGAGTTGATTTGGTGACTAGTCAAGCTGAGTTAGGAGTCAGTTACATTCATTTCTAGTCCTCTACATTCAGTTAGCACCGATTTTTCATGGCTACATGCAGGAGAGGCGCATTTCTCACCTACCACAATCAGTTAGCCTTAGTTAGCACTGAATTAGACACTTGAGTTGTGTTTTAGAACTTCGTTGAACTCCGATAATGGCTTAGACAAGGTCAGTTAACTATTGAGTCCTCCGATAATGATTTAGACAAGGTCTTAGTTACCTACAGTCAAGTAGATTCTAATCAATTCAAATTTCCTCATGTGGATGCAAATTGCATGTGGCTATTTAAGCCATTGTACTTCATTGTAATTATTATCTAATTACTCTGTGATTAATGAAAAGCATTCACAACTGCAAGCCATTTTTGCACTGTTTCATTCTTCAATAACTGAGTAAATTGTGTGATCTATCCTATGAGTTGTGTGTTTGTCCACATATCTACGTGATCAATTTAATATGGTATCATAGCATCGGTGGACAAGGCACTTCTCCTCCTCAGATCTCCTACTGGATCATTTTTTAGCAAAATTGCTCCTTCCATCTCTACACCAAAAGCATAAGGTTTACCACTTAATACCCCAAGTTAAGGAATTGTTGATCAAGCTTGATCAACTATGCTGGGTGTGATGAAAACCTGAAATGTGCAGGCTGTCAGTTGTACCTGCCCCTTTTTTTGGTAGGTACAACTGACAGCTTGATCAGCTTGGTTGTACCTGCCTGTTACAACTGATAGCTTGATCAAGTTGTACTTGCCCCTTTTTTTTGGCAGGTACAACTTCGAAATGAATTCATCAGTTCCTCTTCTCACCCGATCCTCAGACTATTTTGAATCGAAGGTGAAGATGTTTGTATTTCTAAATAGACAAGATCTCTATTGGGTGTCTGATGGATTTGGTAGAGATTATTTTGAGAGTGAGAATGACTGGCTAAATGCATGTGATGTAGCTTTTGGAATAATGAAACTGGCTCTTTCTCCTAGCTTGTGCTACCTCAATAGATCTATTAAAGATCCACAGGAACTCTGAACAAGATTGGACATAACCTTTGGAATGATTAATGAGGATCATAATAGAACTTTGGAGAGCACATCCAACACCATAAGCATCCTTGATCCAAATATCTCGGTCTCCACTCTCTCTGCTGAATATGTTCAAGATGAAGAAAAAGCGGAAGCTTCTACACAGTCAATTTGAATTGAAGACAGTCTCCTTGCAGTGACTCTTTCTCCTGATGCTCCAGAAGTTTATGAGATCTTTGATATCTCATCTCCTCATATGGATGAAATAGAAGAATACATTCAAATATCTGATATTGAATAAAAATACTGCTGCACTTCCATGCAAACATTCACTGGTGATTTTCCTTTGAATTCTGTGCAAAATTTGCCAGTAATTGCTTCCAAAAATGAAGAGGAATTTGATTTTTCTCTCTCTAATGTTGCTGCTGGTGTGAAAATATGTAAAACCTTGGATATTTTGGAAGAAATATCAGATCATAAGAGTGACAAATTCACTCCCCATGATCTATATCTTCCAACAAAATCCTGCAGGATTGCATGCACCAAAATTCAGAATTTTGAAGAAGAAGAAAGTTGTGCATCCACCGTCTCGGTTGACCATTTATTTGGATATGATATGAAACTTATTGGATATGATATGATATTATTTGTATATTATCTGATATTTCTTGGTTCAAAATTTCAGGTTCATAAACCTTCAGTACTGCTTGTAGTTGTTCTCATCAACGGTGTGAAGAAATAAGTACCGCAAGTCTCCTTCGAAACTGCTGCTGGGGATTTGATTTCATTTCACAGTTTTGGATATGTTGTGAACCTATTTAGATCTGATTTAATTTTTTTCTGATATTATTTGGTTCAAATTTTAAAATCCAATAGCTTTCAGTCATGCTTGTAGCTGCTCTCACCAAATCCGGTGTGAAAAATCAAGTACCGCAATTTCTCTTCAAAACTGTTGCTGGGGATTTGGTGTCAGTTTCCTCTTATGAGGTTGCTGATATTTTATTTTTTCAATCATTATATATTTTTGAAGCTATATCATACTATGGATCTCAATCATTCTCTCTCCACAGTCCTAGTGCTTCTCTACCATTGATCACATGCTCATCTCCCCGCAGAACTAGTAAAGAGGAAGGCATTTTGTATCCACCTAAACACTTGTTCCTAACACTTGGGGATGATTTTACCACTCATGGTTTTATGTTGATTGCTGCAATATATCAGTTTCTTGAGTTTTTCTCACATGTTCTGAATCCTCAAGAACCTTTTCTCACTTATCATTTGATTTAAGTTGCTCTACATGGGTCTAGTATTCATCCGACAGTTGTCTATATTTTTTATTTAGTTGAGAATATCATTCTTCTTCCAAAGAGAAATATTCCTCTAGAAATAATCATAGAGAGGTTCACATGCTAGGCCCTAGGATACCTATGCACAGAAGAACCATATTGATCCTAATTCTACCTGCTTAATTAGACGGGGGGATTTTTTCCCATGTGGTTTTTTCCCCAGCTCCTTGTATTGAGAAGTTACTTTACTTTACTTGATGTAATGAGTGACCTATGGTCTTAGTTACCAGGGCCCATAGATTGTCCAAGTTAGCATTCAGGGGGGGTGTTAGGATTATTAATCCTCCCTTGTCCAATTTGGTCATATGTCTAAATTAGGAGTCATGTCTAAATCAGGAGTCCATCCAATCTATTTTTAGTCTCTAGCACCATTGGACCCACTTGGCCTAATTGGGGAACATTTTTTAGTTACTAAAGTGTGGGGAACACTAATTGAGGCCTACTGCCACTGATTGCACTTACATGCATTAGTTTAGGAGCCTCCTAGACCAATCCCTACTATTTAGGATCCACTAGGAGTGCCGATACCAACCAAGGTCAGTTGAGTTGAGTTGGTGACTAGTCAAACTGAGTTAGGAGTCAGTTACATTTAGTTCTAGTCCTCTACATTTAGTTAGTGCCATTTTTGCATGGTTTCATGTAGGAGAGTCACATTTATCACCTAACACAATTAGTTAGCCTCAGTTAACACTGAATTAGACACTTGAGTTGTGTTTTAGAACTTTGTTGAACTTCGATAATGGCTTAGACAAGGTCAGTTAACTATTGAGTCCTTCGATAAATATTTAGACAAGGTCTTAGTTACCTACAGTCAAGTAGATTCTAATCAATTCAAATTTCCTCATGTGGATTCGAATTGCATGTGGCTATTTAATCCATTGTACTTTGTTGTAATTATTATCTAATTACTCTTTGATTAATGAAAAGAATTCACAGCTGCAAGCCATTTTTGCACTGGTTCATTCTTCAATAACCGAGTAAATTGTGTGATTTATCCTATGAGTTGTGTGTTTATCCATAGATCTATGTGCTCAATTTAATAATTCTTTCAAACCAACCAAACATATCCAGGCATACCAATATACATGGGTACCAAAAACATCTTGTCTGACTTACTAATCCTTTTGGACCAACCAAGCCTATCCAAACATACCAATCACCTTGAGATCAACCAGACCTTGTCATCACTGATAGACCAATCCCATTTGGATCAACCAGGCCTTATCATGCTAACATACCAATCCTATACTGAGCTACCACACCACTGCAACAGGAAACCACGTCATCATCATCACTCCCTCTTTCAAGGGAGGTCCTTTTGGACTACACCAAGATTGTCTCGAAAGTATTCAAACTTTACACAAGATAGAGGCTTATTCAGTACACTAGCAACTTGTTCCTCTATAGGAACATACTAGAGTTGTATAGATCCCTCTGCACCATATCCCAGATGTAGTGGTACTTGATTCTATAAGATTTTATTTTTCATGGAACACCGGGTTTTCTATCAGTTTGATGCAACTCTGGTATCGCAGTAGATATATGTCACATCCATCTCAGTATCAAACAATATTGTCAACAACTTGTGAAACCATATTGCTTTACTACAGGATGAACATGATGTAATATATTCAACCTCTTCCATACTAAGAGAAACATTTGTTTGCTTCCTACTAAGCCACGAGATCACACCTAATCCCAAACTGAAACAACATCCTGAAGTTCTCTTTCTATCTTCAACACTGTCTGCCCAATTTGAATATGTATAACTGTGTAATATGATCTCACTATCAGCTTCATATCTAAGGCCATAATCCAATGTACCTTTTAAGTACCTCATCACATGTTTTGTTGCAACTAAGTGTACATTTCAGGGATCCTCCATATACTGACTTAAAGTGTTCGTAACAAACAATATATATGGGCTTGTACTTGTCAAATACATCAATGATCCAATAATATGTCTATATATTGTAACATCTACTATTTCTAAGGAATCATCATTCAAGAGATTCAAGTTTTTCACTATTAGAGTATTCATTTCCTTGCAATACACCATCCCAAATCTCTTTAGGATCCCAATTGCATATTTTCCTTGATTTAGGAAAATGTCATCTAGGAACTGCCATACCTCGAGACCTGAAAATAATGCATCATACCAAGATCTTTCATCTCGGATTTTGCTGCAAACGTATTCTTACAATTGCTGATGAGATTCTCTTCTCCTGCCAAAAATCCACCATCCACATATATCAATAATATTGTAATCCTATCATCTTTAACCTTATAGTAAAGGTTGGATTCTTCTTTACTTTTGGTAAATCCCAAGCTCATTTGAAAGCCATCAATCCTTCCATACCACTATGTGGGTGATTGCTTCAACCTAAACAATGATTTCTTCAATATGCATACATGTGTCTTCCTATCATGTGTTTCAAAACCTTGCGGTTGTTCAATGTACACTTCCTCTTCTTTCACTCCATTTAGATTAGTCGTCTTTATGCCCATCTGGTGTAGCTTCCATTTCATCTTGGCTTCCAAGGAAAGGATAGTTATGATTGAACTGTATCTTTCTACTATGGAAAAAGTCTCTTGATAATCAATTCCTTCTTTTTGAAAGAACCCTCAAGCTACTAACATTTCCTTGTATTTTTCAATACTACCATCTGTTGAATGTTTTGTCTTGAAGATCCACTTTGAGGAGACTATTGATTTATATTTTATTCTTGGAACCACATCCCAAACATCATTCTTTACAATATACTGGTATTCTTCAATCATAGAATCCATCCATTCCTTCTTTGTTGTTGCTTCTTCAAAAAAGGTAGGCTCTTCATCAACAAGGTTGCACATCAACGCTACATAGATGAAGTATGTCCTTGGTCTCTTGCTTCCTTCTGGAGCGCCATACTTTTCTACATATTAAATCATATCATGAGCCCAAGCTGGTCTTCTTTTTCATGAGATCATCTCATGAGGTGTCTCCATAGGTATTTGGGGCTCTACCATGTCATGGTTTTCTAGTAAAGGATCTTCAACATATCGAGCTTGTAATCTATTGATCTCTGCAATTCTAGGAGATTCATACTCTTCCTCATATTCCTAATATGCATAGTTCTTTCAAGACTTGTTGAAGGCTGCATATTCATCAAATGTAACATCTCTGTTGATCTCGATCTAACAGTAACCTAGAATGTAGACTCTATAAGATTTCGACCGACAACTGTAACCAAAAAATACCCCCTTCTTTCTTGAAGTGCATAAATTTTATCTTTTCTCCTTGGGAACATGTATGTATACGAGACAACCAAATATCGTCATGTGGCTGACTTTGGGCTTCTCACTAGTGAACATTTATTCTAGAGTCTTGCTCCCAAGAGCACTATGGGAGATTATGTTTAGTGCATACATTGCGGTCCTAGCTACTTTAGCCCATAAATGCATAGGTATAGTATGATCATCGACCATGGATTTTACTGGTTCCATTATGGACTATTCTTTCTTTCATCCACTCCATTATGTTGAGGATTATAGGGTGTGGTGAGCTACCTCTTAATCCCAGCTTCTTTATAGAAATCCTTGCATTTATTTGAAGTGAATTCTCCTCCATTGTCTGATATCAAGGTCTTGATCTTCTTTTCAAAGAGATTCTATACAACGGCCTTGAATTATTTGAACTCCGCAAATACCTCATCTTTATTCTTCAAGAAGTAAATCCAAATCTAGAGGGAATAGTCATCAATAAAGGAAACATAGTAAACATACCTACTTAGAGAAGTGGTTGACATCAGACCACATACATATATGTGAACAATGTCCAAAATCCCTTTTTATTTACTCATCCTAATAAGAAATGGGTTCTTGGTAATATTTCCTTATGCACATCCCTTGCAAACTCCTTCATGATCAATATAGATTTCCAGTAAACCTGTTACTAACTTGCTCACAATTGGCAAGGCTTTTTAAGTCACATGATCAATATTCTATGCCACAATTCACATGGATTTATGGTACTAGATGATAAGGATGAATCTAAGGGTCCCTTTAACTTGTAGAGTCCTCCTTCTTCAATTCCAATCACAACTACATCATTTATTACCTTTCCTTTTGGCCACATGATTACTTCTCCATCTACAAAATAAACTCTAACACATTTCTTATCTAAGGCTAATATAGAAAGGATATTCCTTTTCAAACCTAGGCCATATCATACTTCCTTCATCTTCATCGACTTTCTAGAATCCAACTTATAAGAGGCTTCTCTCGTTCATTTGATGGGATATTGATAATCATCTCCAAGCATCACTTTGTGTGGAGATTCTTTGAATAAGACATGAGAGGGATTCTTTGTATATTGCCATATGCTTGGAAGAACCACTTTCTATGAGCCAAGTCTCACTTCCATGTCAAACTGAACCTATGAGAGTTGAATGAAATTAAGACATGTTTTTCACTGAAGTCTTCATCTTCATTGGTCCTCTTTTCAACTGGGTCATCATCTTCAATTGCATGCACATGAAAATTCATGTTTCTCTTCTTGAACTATTCTTGTTTGAGGGGAAAATTTCTTGCAATGTGTCCCATCTTGTCACATGTCAAACATTCAAAGGATGAGAAGTCCCTTTTGGGCCTTGTGTACCTTTGAAATCTTTGATTCCTTCTGGGAGAAATATCACGATCCTTTCTCTTGTTCTTTCCTTTTTTGTATGAACCGCAAAAGCTTGATTTTCATCTTCATTTATATTTTCTTCTCCATTTTTTGTCCTTCCTTCTTCTTGAAAACAGTCTTCCCATAATCTACTGAACTTGGTCAAATTTCCTCTAGCACATATTCCTCTAATGAAGGATTCCCATTCCCTTGGAAGACCATTCAAGGTGGTCATCACAATTTCAGCTTCTTACACCATGTCACCAATAGCTTCCAATTGTTCTTTGATTTGAGATACTCTTGAGAAGTATGATTGCATAGTCATTTCCTTTTGTATCTTTACACCCTTCAATTAATTTCTCAAGATCATTCTTATGTTGACGTTCTTTCCTTCAAATAAACGGGTCAGTGTGTCGAACATTTATTTTGGATTTTTCTATATTGAAGATACTTGAGGGATCAAATGATCCTTGATGGAATTAGTTATGATCCTCTTAGCCTTGACCATATCCTTCGTGTGCTTTGGTTTTTCTTCATCTCCTTTTGGGTTTTGGACTTTGTCTTTGATGTAGCATTCTAGGTCATGTTCTTCAAGGATGAGCATCACTCTATACTTCCATGCTCTGAAATTCTCAGGTCCTTCAAGATTTTCATCAAGCTTGGTATTGTTTGTCATCTTTAATGAATGAGAACCTGAAATGGAAATATAGGAATTAGATCTTACCAATAAAAATACTTCTTCTGGAACTTGCTTCAGGAAAACTTAGGTTTTGACGGGAAAACCCTAATTTTTTTACTATGGTCACTTGCAATTCTGTGGAGGAAAATATGTTCCTCCTCAAGGAAATATAACTATTTTTCTCCTTTTCCTGAATCTGTGGACAAAACTTTGAAAAATATGATTCCCTAGTTTCTCCCATCAATAGTGATAGGTCAAAATTTGAAAATCCACAAAATTTTTTCGATAGAAAGATGTGCCCCCCTAAGGAAAGTTACTTGGACCTTATTTTCAACTAATTGGTGGAGAGATTTTACTAGAATAGAAAACCCTATCTTGTTGTATTATTGGATAAGCTACTACATAATGACTTCTTACATGTTGGTTTTGATACTGTGTTATAATTTTAAAATATTAATACCCAAAAAAAAGGATCATTGAGAGAATGACAATAACAGTAGCACAAAGATAACACAAATATTTATCCTGGGAACCCTCATGGGGGATAAAACAAAACAAAACTTTCTCAATATAGAATCCAACCAGGTGTTACGGAGAAAACTTCCTGTAGCTTGGGGTGGACCACAACAGACAATATGACACCAGAAATCAATCCATTTCCAATATTCTAAAGATAAAAACAAGACTAACACTAAGGGATGAGAAGTGTACCTTATTCCAGACGTTCATAGAAGATCCAAGTTGATATTTCAATCGCACTTGTACCTACACTCCATCCTCAACAACAACAAAATACACAAGAATGATAGATATAAAGTGTTAGAAGCTACTCTAGCATATTCAAATCCAACATATAATCAAAGCAACTACATCCATGGATACAAATATTCATAGTTACACATGTAATGGATGAGAAATTGATATTTCTATTAATGTAGATAGAGATACAAATGACAAACTCTGTCGGCACCTCGTTGATAATCAATAAACTGAGTCCTCCACCTGGGCCTTCACCACTTTAATCCTCCATATAAAGGCAAGCTCACAAAGACAAAGTAAAGATTGGGAAGGAGCACCAATTACTACTCCAAGCACAAAGGGACAAAAACTCAAGTATGCAAGAATGGGGCACAATTCCACTATAACTTATTTTCTCTCACAAGCTCTCCTCCATCAATGCGTCCAAGTAGCTCAACATGTAGCCCCTCAATGAGAAGTGAAGGGTCGAATCAGAGCATTTACCAGCATATGGAAGGCCAAGAGTCAATTTATTCGTTGCTTGATGAGGGAAAACTCCAAATATTTATTGTTTGAGCGTATTTTTCGATGTACGTAGGTCATAGTGGAGCAAGTTGCATGTACACACGGGTTGTAAAATGGTGACCCACGTATACCCATAAACATGACTTTTAAAGGGGTTTTCTGGAGCATCAAAGTAATACTAAGAAAAAGAGGGGTCCAAGGAGTCTGCGGGACAGGGATAGGCCATAAAAACATGATATATTAAGCATGGAAAATCTATCTATAATAGATTCCCCCTAATGTGTGAGGTCGGAGGGGGAACATGATGGATGAAATACATTACAATAGTCCCAAAAGTGGAGTAATGAAGACCTAGGTAGAAAAATCGACCACTCTTTAGTACAATACAATGATAGATATTTAGATGTGACTGCAAATATGAAGTGTATCCATTAGGGGAGTTTTGAAGTCTAAAATGGGCCTCATAAGGTAAATAATAAAATAAGAGTTATAATGGTAAAATAAAAGTTCTAAATTTTGGACAGGAAAAAGAAAAAATAATTTTTCTTATTGTATTTTTGGCATATATCCTTATCAGTTCACCCAAATTTTGAGTTTGCGGACTCATTGGAAGAGGAATTTAATTCTACATCTATCCCATACCCACACTGCATACTTCTGAGGTACAGTTCAATAAAAATGTATTTTAATATTAAAATACATTTTTTATTGAAATTTTCATTTTTGGGTGTCGTGGGTACCTCAAAAGTATGTAGTGTGGGTATGGGTTGAATGTGGAATTAAATTACGCATCCAACAAGTCCCCAAACTCAAAATTTGGGTGAACAGATAAGAAGATATGCTAAAAATACAATAAGAAAAAGTAGTTTTTACCTTTTCCCTCTATTTTTCCTTACAAATTTTACCCTTATGGTTGACATCATCATCTTGAATTCTATTGGTTCTTATAAGGTGAATTTTAATGGTTCAACTTTTTTAGGCCCATTTTTTACCTCAAAACTCCCCTAATGAGCCCTCGGATACATAATAGTACAATGGACATGAATAGGCATAATGCACATATGCATATGTGGTCATCAGCATGTACAGTATATAATGAAACAAGATCTTGATATTGAATGAAGATATATTATGGTACACTAGAATCTGGTCATGAGAACTGATATATCATAGATACTGGCACGATCAAGGAGGTAGCATATATGAAATGTCACCAATCTCAGAGATCTTCTACACAAATCATCGCTAAGTACATGTCCCATCACGTGAATAAAGGTGTCGAGGTCGAACATGATGGACCATCATCTGATTAATAGTCATTGATGTATACCATTAACAGATGTGAGATATCCCACTGATAATGATAATTAGAATCAAGGTATAGAGTGCAATAAAACAAGTGTGGATATATGTGTTGAGGTCGAACACTTGAAAGATTCCATCTATCATGGGACATTTATGTTTTCCCAAATATGTCGATGGTGAGAGAACCTACCACTGATGACTGCAAGTCTTAAGGAACTCAATGGAATATATATCCCTATTCCAGAATAAATGATCTGAATTCAATGTAATGGAATCCGCTAGAAGGATGGAATTAAGGCATCTCCCATAAACCAACACGAGGTACACAACAACGCTGGATAATTTGGAAGAACTCAGGTGAACCATATGTGCATGAACCAATAATCATATCGGGAATGGCCAACATGCAAACACAAGATAACTGAGGAATGGATGACTCAGGATAAAAAAATTCCTTCGAATAATAGCATAAATCAAATGAAGACACATAGGCAGCATAGACTCAACATGAAAACTGGGACAACTCTACGACACAAGAGGCATAGACAAAGGCTCCATAGGGACTGGAAGCATAACCAGTCGATGGAGAAAAATCAAAGTAATGAGTATAGCTCCTAAATTCATACTAATAACCCAACCAATGAATGGAATGTACAGTGCTATGTTTGAAGGAGACAAGACACAACATCTTCCAAATAGAAAGTAATATCATTTCCCGTCCAACTTATTATGTTTTTTAATTTTTTGGTCTTTTTTATATTGGAAATATTGAAAAAGAATAAAATTTCTTATAGTACAAAATTAGGAGGAGACAAGTGTCACAGGAAATCAAACTAGTTCCAAGAAGTGGAACATACCTATGCTCAATGCAAGGAAGCATATGCATGATAAGGACACTCAAGGGGATGTCTCCTCCGAGTATGGAATAATCAAGCTGAAAAAGATATATGGAAAACTCTTCTTAGCTAGGATTGAGACAATCTCAAGCTATATGTCTTATAAAACTGAAGTAGGGAGTCAACATAAATATCAATACGACAAGCGGATGCATGAAATGCAATTACAACTCGATATAAACGAGAGTCCCTATGGGATATGGACAGCATAAAATTCAAGAAAGAATATGAGGTTCTTGCTCAAAGACATGGCAGAACTACAAGGGACTCCTAGACCTAAGGGATGACACTCAACATGGATACTGAATGACAAAACGAGATCTATATAGGGCATCCATGAGTAGGAAATATCTACCACTTACGTAATTCCACTTCTAGTAGCAGTGTGAAGATTCTATAACTTCATGAAGTGGGTTCGAACCTATGGTTAAGGTGACATAGTCATAGGATAATGCATGGTGCACGTGGAAAAGTGCTCCTATCCTATATTCCAGTTCAATTTTATACCTCTCACGGGCACGAACAGGTCAGAGCCTCGATGAAATTGCACCCAAAATGTGTCCTTACACAACAATAATAGGCCAAACAACTAAAAAAGTGTTAATAAAAGTCAATACTATAGGCCAAGTTAGTAAAAAATTTAAAATAAATTTGAGAAATAGTAAAAAATTACATTTTACCATACCATTTTGTTTTTTACCCAAACTAGTGCATTTGGAGCCATTTGGACTTTGAACTTCAAACATCAATTCTAGGAGCTACAGGCCACAAAATCGAGAGCCATCAAGATGAGGTAGTTCCTAATATCATTCCTCATCTGTTCCATGCATTTATTTTCAGGTTTCACGGTGGGATTTTAAGATTAGAGAAACCACAAATAGGTCTCCCGTCCCATGTGGTTCACAGACTATAGATCGCGTATAGGGAATGATGTATGCTAGAAAGGAAAAGCATTCATGCGTACATACTCTATTGTCAAAAAGAAAAGTCATGTGTAGGGCCTAGTATGATCAATTTAATGAAAAAATATCATAAAAATTTGATGTTTCTTAGCGGGATGGTTTTGGAATGGAGAGAATGTGAGGATGAGGATGTTGATAGGCAAGTCTATCGAGATATAAATTCTCAAAAAGCCTTAAAAATATGTGTATTGTACAAGATTTGGCATCTTGGGGGTTTGAGGGCCCAACCAAGACTTCTTCATATGTTTGTGGATTACTGGGACCCAAACACAGAGGCCTTTCAAGAGATGGTATGCCATTGAGACTAGAATTAGAGGACATCTACTTCATCATGGGACTATCCCGTTGAGACGAGGTAGTAAACATACGAGCTTGTGGAGTGGGTGGAGGACTCACTATAGATGAGTATATAGCCATGTATTTCCTTCCGGACATAGAAAATATCAGAAGCTAAGTTCCGGTGAATGCCATCCAAAGCCTTATTCTCAAGGTGATAGTTCTGGTATTAGCCAGGATAGTAGGTTTGGCATCAATTCATCAGGATTCAAGGCCTCTCATGTTCTACTCAATAGATTGTATGAGACCTAGAGTGTATGACTGGAGCACATCATTGCTGAGCACTATGAAACAACAACTGACAAACTGCAAGTTGGGAAGGATAAATAACTTTGGGTTCACTATCATACTAAGAAATTTATTCTTTGATAAGATACCGAGCCTTGGCCCTAGAGTTGAGGTCCCTCCTCATAGTCTACAAGATTCGGTACAAACCCGTCGGGTGGAGGTGATGCGACGGCTAGGGGGAGGTCGAACCCCCAGTGCTTTCCCATTGGACTTATACCACTAGTAGTTGTGATAGATCGTTGTCGTGGACGACTATCCCTATGTAGGGATCAACTTTCACGGAGACCTGGACATTCCACTACCATTGGGGGCCACATATGGTGATATAGGT
Source organism: Pseudotsuga menziesii (assembly GCA_001517045.1). NCBI lineage: Eukaryota > Viridiplantae > Streptophyta > Pinopsida > Pinales > Pinaceae > Pseudotsuga > Pseudotsuga menziesii. The sequence goes on from LPNX010782590.1 coordinate 72,688, forward strand.
AAAATCCCAAATGTGTTTTGAATTATTTGATTTTTTTTGTGTTTTTGATAGATAAGGAAATAAAAAACATGTTTTTGGCGATATCACATAACGACATTGAGTATGTGTGTGCATATGTGGGTCCACAATGACTGGATGGCTTCCCCTGACATCATCGAAGGGGACAATCGGATGATATGATCGGTGAATATGTGGAACAGGTTCTCCAAAATATACATGGAAACTTCTCCAGGCTAACACACAGGATACCCATAGTGCAATTCGAGGACATGCCCAAGGCTATCCAGAGATATGTAGTAGGGGTACCCTGTCTGGGGGTTAGACTATTCTGGCGGTTGGCCAATGCAGTTGTTTGTTATTGTGATCATCAACCAGGCCCACATGTATAGATTCCTAGATATACTTTTTGTATCAGTCGTATATTTTTTGGTGGCTTGAAGCCCTATTGTTGTATCATGACATTTTGTATTGTAACACCATTTTGAACTATATTTGGAAATTAAAAAACTTATATGATTAGTTTGATGTATTTACATGTGTGTTTAAATGTGAATGGAATGTGTATGCTTCATTATTGATGTGAAAAATGACAATCTAAAACATAATTTGTATATGAATATGAAACATGATTGTAAATCCTAGGTATATGAATGTATGTAATGTAGTAAAATTTTCTTTATAACAATATTACCCATAAGAACCTTCATAATAATGTAGGATACCTAATATGGTACAAGCCATTTAACTGTGAATACCATTGGAAATGGAATCACATAATAGCTCAACCACGACACTATATTCAACAACATTGTTTGACGATGGTCGGAGACACACACCTCCTGAAGACACCACATGACCCTTTGGTGCATAGATCACCCAAGAAGCCGAAGTTGAGTTCTGGGTATGGTGTTTGGAACCATCAATGAATCCTAAGTATACCTAAGACTTCATCAACATATGCTACAAAAAAAATGAAATCATGTCAACAAACTGATAACACTACAAGGGGGCCAAAAATCAAACTATGCAAACTTTACAATAATATACAGGATATTAGCCTTGGTTGAAGGTTAGGCATAGTATTGTGTGAGATAGATCCCATTTCTAGGCTCCACCAAGGAAATCCCTTTCTTTTATCTCATAGAAACCTTTCTCTAATACATGTTTCACCACATAAGTCCCATGCCACATGGGGTTAAACTTACCCGCCCCTAACGGTTCGCTAGCTTGGTCATACAAGAGGACCAAGTCACTTTCATTAAATATACAGGGATGGATAGACTTATCATACTGAGCCTTAACACAGTGCTTATTAATCTCTATATCCCCTACGGCATCTCGGTGTTTCTCATCAAGGTTCTCTAAGTGGACCAAAAGCTCTTCCAATTTAGAAGTTTTCGATAAAATCTCTATGGCTAGTTTCAATGAGGGAATTTTGCATTCAACCGGTAAAACAAACTCCACCCCATGTACTAGTTGATATGGAGAAAACCTGGTGGCAGTCTTGACTGTGGTTTGATAATCCCACAAAGAAGGGTAGAGGCATAATGTGCCAGTTGGTTTTGCTTTGTGTTACGGCCCTTTACAAAATGGCCTTAAGGGATTTATTAACAACTTCCACTTGGACATTTGCTTGATGGTAGTAATAAGAAGAGTACTCTTACTTATACCCTAGTTTCAAAGATAACTCGTGATCCAACCAACAATTGGCAGGTCCACCTTCGACAGGTTTACCTCGACCACCGACAGGTCCGCCTACGATAGGTTCTCCTCAAGAATTGATAGGTCCGCCTTCGACAGGTTCTCCTTGACAACCGAAAAACAACCGGTTCGCAGCCGACATCATATCAACATGCTCTACGATGGTTAAACTTTTGACCGTTATAACTTCTTGTAACTGAATGTAGCGAGTAGTCACCCAAGCATCTCAACATCCTCTATATAAGCATGTACATTATGTAATATAGACATCTTTCTTATCATCATCTAATTCCTCCATCTTTCATGGAGCAGAATTAATAAATTGGTTCGAATTATTGCATATTGTCTGTGTGTATATTCTTGTCGATCTAGTGTGTTTTCCTACTTTGTTGTATTTCTTTATATGCTTCTGCCATAACAAAACTCAACTCATTCAGTCAACTGTTGTCCCTAGTGTGCACTTGGGCATGACCTAGATCATTGGTATTAGAGAAAGATCTTGTCCAAAGCTTAAGTTACATAAGCACTTCCATCGAATTTATTTAACTTATACCTATTCAAACATGCTCGCAATCCCAGCAACAAAAGAAGACAATTTCTTCGACTCAAAAAATATGACCGAAGGAACAGACAATAGACATGTAACTGACGAGATAGAGAAACTCATAGAAAAAGCACGGGCTCGCCAGTGAACCGAAATTTTCACCCAGTTCAACGAGATTCTCTTGAGAGTCACTGCAATCTCTGGGGAATCCTCGACGCGATCTCACTTCGATAAAATCAGCCCCTTCAAAGTGAAAATGAATATGGACATACCGAACATTAAAGGTAAGATCGACGTGGAATCCGTCGACAATTGGGCGCAACAATTGGAATCTTACTTTGCGGTAAATCAACTCTCTGAAGCAAAAAAGATCACCATTGTGTCCTTAAATATGTCAACCTCCATACACTACTGGTGGGAGAACCTATCGACAAAAATGGATAAAGAATAATTTCCCATTGACACATGAGTAAAATTTGTTGAATATTTCCAAAAGGAGTTATATCCTCCCAAGTACATTGAACATCAGTACAAGAAGTGGTAGCAGCTAAGGCAGTGGAATACCAGTCTGTATAGAGTTACACCGACGAATTTTATCGACTCATAGCTAGACTTGGCATCCAAGAGGAAGATAAATTGCTTGTCCTGAATTATGTCAGTGGCTTATCCCTATACATTCAACAAGAGATGGAGTTTCTAAATTTCAGCACACTTGCGGATGCATTTCATTATGCCAGCAAGCTTGAAGCTAAACAAAAAGGAAATACACATTTCGTGAACAAGCCAGCAGGTTGAACATCTAACAAGAAGTTGCCAGCCGACTCCGACAAGTTCAAGAATCCGTCTCAACAAAATCCGCCAAATCTTGATCATAAAAGGAAGCACTTTCAGAAAGACAAGAGGGATCGCAACAGACAGAACCCCATCAGGAAATGGTGTGATTATCACAGTTCATCATGGCATGATATCAGAATGCAAATCTCGAAAGACATTTTTTGAAAAATTGTCGACATCTGACTCGCCCGGCAAAACCCCGGTAGAATATGATTTAGATGCATCAACCCTCCTGGGTTCAACCTCGACCACTTTGATAGCCTCAACCATCGTCAATGAGGGAATAAGATATCCTGTTACATACACAGATATGGGTTCAGATCAATCCATTACATCTGATTGTGGATAATGGTAGCTAGAAGAACTTTATTTCTGAAGATCTTGTGGAGAAATTAGGTCTTGTCACCACTCCACATCCTCAACCTTACAATATTGGTTTGATGAAGGATGGGTAGGAACTAAGGATCACATGACAATGTTGACTCGCCTACTTCATTAAGACTTTTGAAGATGAAGTACTATGTGATGTGGCACCACTTTTTGTAGCCAACGCCCTATTCGAGAAACCCTACCTATGCTATCGATATGGTACATATCAGTCACGAACTCAGAAGGTGATTGTCAAAATCCTAAACCAATGGTATGGAATACCAGAGCAACAACCCACATCAATGGTTGCTATGATATCTCGAAACAAACAAAGAAGCTTATCAATCATGCTCAAAAATTCACATTAATCATGATAAATCCTCAACATTCCAAGAAGACTGCAGCAACGATTCGACTCACCGATCAGCACAGCTCTTGACAACAACAACAGATAGACAACATTCTTGAAGAATACCATAACATATTTCAAGAACCAGATGGAGTACCTTTGCATTGTCAGGTAAAACACTCCATTGAACTTGTTCCTGGTTCTTCATTACCTAACACATTTGTTTACAAAAGATTCATTCTCAAAAATGAAGAGATTCACAGAAAAATCCAAGATTTGATCAACAAGGGTCATATCCGCCCGAGATCCTCTCCTTTTGGAAGTCTAGTCATCTTAGTACCAAATAAATATGGGACTTGGTGCATGTGCATCGACTACCGGGATATCAACAAAATTTTAGTGAAGAACAGATACTCTCTTCCATAGATTGATGAACTCATCGACAATCTGAAAGGTGCTAAGTTCTTTACAAAACTCGACCTCAAGTTGGGATACCACTAGATTCCAATCAAGTCCACTGATGTATGGAAAATGGCTTTCAGAACCAAGGAAGGATTGTTTGAATGGTTATTCATGCCTTTTGGCTTAACCAATGCACCTGCAACCTTCATGAGATATATAGATGACCTTCTACGACCATTCATCAATAAATGTGTCATTGTCTATCTCGACAATATCGTGATTTTCAATTGATCATGGGAAGAACATGTCAAGCAACTTCGGCAAGTTTTTGACACCCTCCAGCAACATCGGCTACATCTGAACATGGACAATGCTCATTTGCGATGACCAACATCAAGTATTTGGTGTATGTCATTGACTCTGTAGGAATTCATGTCGACCCAAAAAAAGTACAAATCCTCAAATATTGGCCCATTCCTCAAAACATTCATGAACTAAGAATTTTTCTTGGTTTGGCGAATTTCTATCAACGATTCATACTTGACTTTAGTCACGTCGCATGGCATTTGAATTAGTTGATGAAAAGAAATGGGAAAACTGTCTTCAAATGGACACCAACACAACAGAAATATTTTAAACAAATAAAAAACAAGCTTTGTACTGCACCAGTACTTGTGTTACCTGATTTGCATCAGCCCTTTGAGATTGAGATGGATGCATTGGACTATGCACTCGGTGAAGTGATCACTCAGTCAGGTCACCCAGTTGTGTTTCATTTCGATACTTTCAGCAACATAGTTAGAAGGTACTCAACATATGAAAAAGAAATGTACGCCATTGTGCAAGCTCTTAATTAGCAATGTAGACACTACATTCTTGGCAGGGAAACGGTCATCCTTACTGACCATAAGCCTTTGCAGTTCACTCTAACTGAGTCGAACTACAGACAACCTGACAACTCAAGTGGATTAATTACCTGCAACAATTTCAGTTGGTAATTAAGTATCGGAAAGGCACATCCAATGTTGCATCCAATTGTCTCAGCAGACCACCCATTACTCTACTATCTACAGTGATGAGTATGCAAGGTTATGACACCACTACTTGGCCGCAATTGTATTTGGTAGACTACGATTTTACTACAATCTATCGATAGCTTCATACCGACAAGTTGTTGATTTCCAACTACTTCCTAAAGGACACCTTGCTATACAAGCTTGGACAGCTTTGTGTATCAACCAGTGAGCATCGACAGAAGCTCGTCTGGTACGTGCACTACAGCAAGACCGCAAGACATTTTGGAGTCGCAAAAACACTTTTTATCCTCCAAAAGTATTTCTACTGGCCTTCACTTAAATCTGACATCAACAAGTACATTCGATCATGTGTGGTTTGTGCCATTTCTAAACCATTGAATCAATGACAAGGACTGTATACACCCCTTCTAGTTCCTAGTCGACCATGGGAATCTATTTCTATGGACTACTTGATGGGATATCCCACTACCAAACATCAGCATGACGCAATACTAGTAGTAGTCGACAGATTTTCCAAGATGGCTATACTCATACCATGCAAGAAGACTAAGACGGCACAACAGACTGCTCAGCTCTTCTCTGAAAATGTGTGGAAACACTATGGCCTCCCAATGACCATTATTTCCAACAAATATGTTATACTTGTCATCACCTTTTGGAAAATTCTATGGCAATAGCTCAACACGAGAATTTCTTTGTCGACGGCGTTCCATCCACAGACAAATAGACAGACAGAAGTTGTAAATCGCTTAGTTGTACAACTGCTTTGCATGTACAACCACAAGCATTGTCAAATATGGGATGACAACTTTCCATACACACAGCATAACTACAATCGTTCTCAACACAACTCTACAAGAAAGAGTCCATTTGAGATCTATTACGGATTTCAACCCTCAGCGCCTATTGAATTAATCAGTTCCTCGACACAGTCAAACGACATCGACTTCGAAGGATGAGAAGTAGAGAAAGCATTAAAATTCAGAGATAAAAACTACAACATCTAGAAGAAATCACAGGAGATGTTCCAACGATAAAATGCAAAAGCTAAGGCCGGACATGACAAGCATCATATTCCTCATTCATTCCAAATTGGGGATCAGTTCTGGTTACATCTAAAGAAGGAGCGCTTCATTGGTCCATACAGAAATATGAAACCCTTGTGATATGGTCCATACAATATCCTTAAACAAATTGGAGAAAATTATTTTCAAGTTGACATTCCTGCCTGCCTTGGCCTACATCCAATTTTCAATGTAGATCTGCTTCAACCATACCATGCACCATTATTGGAACAGAACGACTTGCAGATAGCAGAACCCGAAGACATCCATCCAGATGTTTAGGAACCTATTCTTTGTGACACCATTGTGGAATGATGCATATTCCTTACAAGGACGAACTCCATTCCCTTGTTTCAAGTGGATAAAGCTAGACAAATCCCTACGCAAGGAAAATGGTACTTTGCTAATGAAGTTATTGACAAGTTTCCTCACCTGAACGAATACACAATGGAGACCATTATTTCTTAAGGAAGGAGGAATGATCCAACCGAAAACCAACAAGTCCACCTTCAAAAGGTTCTCCTCGACAACTGACAGGTCCACCTTTGACAAGTTCACCTTGACAACCGATAGGTCCGCCTTAACAACCGACAATCGACAGGTTCGCAGTCGACATCATATCAACATGCTTTGTGACGGTTAAACTTCTGAACGTTATAACTTCTTGTAACTGAACATAGAGGGTAGTCACCCAAGTGTCTCAGCATCCTCTATATAAGAATGAACATTATGTAATATAGACATATTTCTGATTATCATCTGATTCCTCCATATTTCATGGAGCAGAAGTAATAAATTGGTTCAAATTCTTGCATATTGTGTCTATGTAAATTGTTGTCAATCTAGTGTGTTTTCCTACTTTGCTATATTTCTTTATATGCTTCTGCCATAACAGAACTCGACTCATTTAGTCAACTATTGTCCCCAGTTTTCACTTAGGAACGACCTAGATCAACTCGTCCATCATCTTGTTTTGAAAGTGGTTGTCATGGTTAGTGACAATCTCTTTCAAGATCTTGAACTGAGTGATAATCTGATTGAATACGAAATGAGCGGTCATCTCGCCATCAGATTTAATTGTATGCATAGCCTCTACCCATTTCATGAAATAGTCCACAGCCACTATAATGTGATGGTTCCCCCCAACCTAAGTTGGGTTGAAATCCATAGATTCCACCCCCCACTTGGTGAAGGGACCGACAGTGATAATAGGATGTAGCATAGCGGGATGCGAGCACACATTTTGTGCAAACACCTGGAAAGGGAGGCACTGCTTGACGACATTAACACAATATTTGAATATTGACAGCCAATAAAAACCCTCGCTAAGTATTTTTTGGGCTGGAGAAATCCCTGATAAATGACCACTACAGGTCCCACCATGGCAATCATTCATCACAGTCTCAGCCTCATCATGGTTCAAACATCGATGCAAAATGGAATCCACCCCACGGCCATACAATGTGTCACCAATAATAAGGTAGTTCTTATCATTATGTCATAAGCATTGACATTCATCCCACGATAGCTAAGGAGGAACCCTCAAAGTCTAAATATAGATGATGATATCACCATATCAAGGGTCCACGGTCGAAATGAGGAAGATATTCTCATCCACAAATGAATACTCATGGATCTCATCTTCATCCAAGCTAGGGAGATCTGACATGATATCAATAAAAACTAATGACTTCTTTGACTTGCCAAAACAAAATCAAGTTCGAATACTTGCAAAATAGCAATCCATTTATTATATTTCCCCCCTATTATTCATCTAGTCAAGACAAATTGAAATGGATTGATATGAGATATTATCGTAGTTTGGTGAAGCAATATATAATGTCTCAATTGTTGTACTGCATGCACAATCGCTAAGGATAACTTCTCAACGTGACTATATCAAATTTCTACATCAATGAGATTATGGTTAAGATAGTAGATAATGTGCTATTGGAGCTCATCATCCTCTTGAACCAGGACCATCCCAATCATCTCTTGAGACGCAAGCACATATAATAAGAAATCACGGCTACAGTTAGGTGGACTAAGCATAGGGCCGATGCAAGGATTTCTTAAGTGCATTGAAGGAATCATGGGCTCGCTTATCCCATATTAACGAAGTATCCTTCTTAAACAGGCGCATGAAACCCTTGATCAAACTGGAGAAATTGATGACAAATATCCTTAAGAAGTTATCCATCTCTTGGAGACTTTGAAGATGTCTAATATTGCACAGGGGAGACAATCCTATTATTTCCTCAACCTTCAAAGGATCCACCCTAATCCCCTCCTTGGATACAATAAACCCTAATAAACGACCCACTTTCACACAAAAGATGCACTTTTGAGGGTTTAACCAGATTTGATAACGGTGGCATCTTTCAAAAACCAAGCGCAAATTATCTGGGTGTTCCACTCTCAAACGAGAGTGAGCAGCTAAATATTCTAGATAAACCTCGATAATATGCTTAAGATCATGGAAATAAAAGGTCATGGCCTGCTGAAAGGCATCTCTAGCATTTTCAAGGCCTAAATGCATCTTTCGGTATGCAAATGTACCCCAAGGACAAATGAAAGCAGTCTTATGTTGATCCTCGGGTTTAATTTGGATTTAATTACACCCGAAAAATTGTTCATAAACAAGAATACTTCACTCCCATCACGCTCATCCAAAATCTGGTTTATGAATGGTGTGGGGAAAATATCTTTTAGACAAGCCTTATTCATATCCCTGAAGTCTGTGCACACATGAATGGTCCCCTACTTCTTATCAACTGAAACGAGAATGGATACACATTCAGATAAGGGAACCAGATAGATAAAGAAAACTTTAAGTAACTTTTATATCTCAGCGTTAATGGCATATGCCATATGATGTTTCATCACACATGAACGTTGTTGAACAGGTTTAGCATCAAGGTTTACCCCTTTACGGGATGTCTAAATTGTGTCTATACCTTGAGGTACAACCTCCATTGTATGTCGAGGCAATAGCCCCCAGTGTAACATCATGTAATATGTAATTGTGGTCTCTCTAGGAGAAGTCGGCCCCATGTGAGATGACATGTAGGCTCGAGCCTTATATTTGGTTAGCGACTTGAAAGGGTATAAATAGGGAGACGCTCTCCCTCATTTATACACAACACACACACACTCTAAGGCGCATGAGAGAGAGAGAGACAATCAGAGGAGGAGAGAAAAATAGCTATTGAACATTTCTTATTACTAATTTTTTATCATCTTACTATTCTGAAGAAGTTTGTGGGGCTTTCTCCTTGATGGTTTCCCCGATGAAAATATTTGTGTCTTGTGTATCTTTTATATCTTATGCATTTTGTTGTACTTGTTATTCTTTTAGATAAATATCTTACATAATCTAATAAGATATTAAGAAAAACTAACATCAAGGAAATCATGTAAACGTGACGATGTGACTGCCCAAGCAGGCAGTGTAAAGAGCTCCTCCTCTTCTATGCGTGAAGAGGAAGGACTGGCAGGGTCTATAGTGGAATCAAGAATATCTTGATAAGAAACCTCCATTGCAGACAACAGTGTCTCTATCTTGGTAGGTCTATAGTCTTCATCCGAAGTTCTCGGAGAAGGGAGATTTTAAGGGTCATCCAAATACATAGTGTGAAATGGGACTGAACTCAATAATGACGAATCACTACCAAGAGTGGAACCAATAGTTAGGATTGGTACTAAAATATTGAAAGATCCCATCAATGAAAGATACATTCCAACACCAAAATTTTGAATTGTCAGTTGAAAATGATCAATCGTCGAGATTGTGGATCCCAACAATGCAGTCAAACTGAAATTATCAAATGAAATTTGTTCGATCATGACAATCCAATCCTCAAAAGGGAAGAAAAGGAAACGAAAAATGGAAGACACGGCTGCTTTCATAGTGTAAATCCATTTCCGTCCCAATAAAATATTATAGTAAAGGGGCACATCAACCACCTCAAACTCGATCAACACGGTCTTCCCTCCAAGCTCGACTTGAAGAGAGGAAAGGATACCATGCGACTAAAATCAACATCCATCAAACACGATCAACATGGTCATATATTTTGACAACGTGGATGATCCAAGGCCTTTCCAACAAGCGAGATACATCACAGAGGCCGCAGCGCCTTCATCAACAATTTTGTGTTTGATCGTGTTATTAAGAAACTCCACATGGACTAGAAAATACACATGGTAAGGAAAGCGAGGCTGGACCTCGTGAGTTTCAAATATAACTACTATGTAAGGATTAGGATCAACCACCCCAAGACAAGTCAATAATTCTCTCCTCTATGAAGGACAAGTCTGAATAACTTTTAGAGCTGACATTCCACAGGGAGTCTGACCCAAGTCCTCGATAATGGAATAATGTTTGGTAGCTCAAGCATTGGGATTGTGACATGAACGCTTCAGGACTCCCTTAGGTATATTAGGTATAGCTTCAGGCTTATCAATATGCAAAGGTCTCTCAGGAGGTGTAGGCTCTTTACCCATGTTGAGTTGTGACAGCCCATAATATTTCAAGCAGTCACAACATTAGCAACTGACATCATGTTGATGCAACCATGGATGCCTTCTGCATTCTACAGGATTTGATTCCCACCACAACCACTTCCAGTTTCCATGTTCCTCGAATCCATATATTGATTATGAGGTAAATAATTAGTCAACGCAGCTGGGCTCTGTGCAATGAACTTTGAGGCATCTTCAATACTAGGGCACAGGTATGTGAGATGGTCCCCCCACAAAAATTTCAAGGGAATTTAACCTTCCGCTTAGGTTTCTTTTCCCTGCCAACATTATCTTCGTTCTTGTCATCATTCTGGTTCTCCTTCCTATTCCCACCCCTTTTATTATGTATTTCCTTCCTTATATTCCTTCTGGGCTACTAGTACCCTTCTAGTCCGACGAATGCACCGACAACACATCCATCGACTAGGTGGGATTGGAAGAGGTCGTAGCTTTTCCATCATCGACTAATTAATAGAAAAACTTTGCATTTGATTTGTAACCCAGTTTATGAATTTAATACTCATGGCACCAACAATACCATCGGTGTGTGGCCCAGGTTTGAACTTAGGTTCAAAGTTTGACCATGGTGCATCAGGGATAATCTCATAAAGGAGATTATCCAACTAATGAGCCCTAAATATAGCCTACTCCTCATTCATTACTCTGGATGTTGAAACATCCTTCATGATATAAGGCAACAAGGATTTGAGGAACCATTCCAAAAAAACTTGGGTCGAATGTTGGACTTAATCAACCTCTTTCGTCTATGCCACTCATGAATATGATCAGAGATGTGTGTGGCTTTATCTTACTGAAATGTCAATGAGAGATATTTTTTGGCATCATAACACATCGATAGCTGAAAGTGGTTAAGAAATGTCATGTATAAGTCGTTAAACATCCAAGATGTGCCCCTGGGCAGCTCTATATACCATTTCGCGATAAGCCCCATGATGGTGCATTGAAGAAGTCATAAACAAATAGAGTCATGGTTCAATTATTTCGAAGAACACCAGAGGTGGAAAGTAGTCACATGCTCTCCAGGGTCCTCACCACTCTTATCTTCAAACTTCGGGGTGTCCGAAGGAAGCTTGGTGGAAACAATCAGCCACATCATATCATGATATACTGAATCATTGGTCAACTTAGAAAGGTCGGTAAAATTCAAATTAGCCAAGAAATGGATCCTAGGTTATGTCATCCAGTTCCATGCTCCCTGAAAAGGTTGGTTCATATAAGGTTTATTGTGGTCAAGGTCATGGTTGTGGCTAGTCGGATAATAACCACCTCCTGTATGACCCATAAAAGGTTGCATGGGAATGTGATAGTTTGGTATAACTTGAGGATGAGACGCCATATAACCATAGTTATAGGATTGATAGACAAGTTGACCCCATGACACATAAGGGGGTACATAACCTCCCGATGCAACTACACCAACTAACGAGGGAATGACATGGTTAAATGGAGCACCACTTTATGAAGGTCCATGAGGGATATAAGGAGGATTTGACATAATAAAGGAATTTGAAGGAATAGGTGTGGTGGACAATGGGACACAATATGGAATGTAATTTGTAGCCCCAACATTCACATATATATGGTCACCTATGTAAGAGTGAACACCAGTGTTAACGCTGGATGAAGGGAGCGAAAATCCTCCCATAAATGGAGCAAAAGGTGCAATATGACCACTCCCAAATCTATCAAGGAGGAAAGGGGTTGTGGTTTCCCCAATACCAATACCAAGGTCCATACTAGTATCAACAACATATGATATGATAGTATTAGTAAGGTCAGGAATGCCAAACCTAAAAGGACCTATGCTAGAGGGAATTTGATGAGTCTCACTACTTAGCCTTCCCGATGGAAACCTCTGATGGACAGATGTAAAGTCTGAAAATTGGGGTCATGTAGTATAGGAAGTACCATCCCCATGAGGGTCAGTGTCAACCGGAATCCCTGGGATCTAGATGGTAGTATTCCCCAATCCATAGGATGGAGAAGGAGGGAAATATGGGTTCTCATACATAGTACTCATAATGAGAATGGTGTGTAAAATTTTTCCTAGAATGCCTAGTCCTCTTCCGACAAGGAGGAGAAGGAGGAGGGTCACAAGGATAAAGTCCCCCTAAACATTGAAATTGATCCACAATGACTCCACAAAAATACAAATACTCAAAAAATTACAATCCCTAAATCCAGCTAGCGCACAAAGAGCACACCCCTAAGTAAATATAAGTCAGATGCAAACAAGCTAAGAGGGAGGATAAGTGAGCTCTCGAATGAAGTAGGTATGTCTCTCCTAGGAGAGGCTTGAGACTCCCATACACTATAAGTGGAGATGTGTAACCAATTATAGTGTCCCTCAGCTTCAACGCATATAGCGACTGTATTGTCCGACCCCTACCGAGCCAAGACACTCATAGAATAACCTCTGCAAGTACCCTCTATGATACCTAGGTAAGGAAACTAATGTCACCTCAATATAACCAATGCTTATGCGGACATGTTAAAATATTGTAACTTCAAATAATATTCTAAATGTATTTTACTGATGTACCCCGAGGGAGATGTCTTATTCCTACGTCAGGATGTTACTATTATATTTGGTAATCATAGAGCATGATGAGGTATAACCTCCATTGTAAGTTGGGTCAGTAGTACCCCAATGAATATTATATAATACTGTTTTGAGACTTCCTTGGTGAAGTTGGACCAGATAGTTTAGTGGAGCCGACTTGTTAGGGTAAAATTCAAGTGACTAAAAGTGTATAAATAGAGGAGTTGTGTTCCTCATTTGAACACACACACACTCATTTGTGTAGCGCATAGGAGAGAGATAGAGACATGCCAGTAAGGAGGAGAATACTTATTTTTGGGTTTTTATCTTATACATCTATATAGAGCAAGTTTTGTTGGATTTTCTTCCCCTTGAGGGTTTCCCAGGATAAATATTGTGTATATCTTGTAATTGTGTTTCTTTCAGTGATTCTGTATATGTTACTGTTGTGAATTTGGATTAAACACTAATTATATCTAGCTAATCATATGAAATATTAACATGTTATCAGATCTAGCCTTAATAGAACATCTTTCACAAGGTGAAACTCTCTCTCCTCTCCCTCTAGAAGAAATTAGGGTTTTTGTAAAGTTTGGGATTTTGAAGATCTGCTTGCATAGAAATTTTTGCCTCCCTAGAGTGCATCTATTGAGCCCTAGATCAAATATTTTAGTGGTCGATGGATCTACGGAAAATCCAAACCCTAGTTTGGCCCTAAACCAGAAAACTGCAGAAAACCAGAACCAGAAATCTACAGAAACTGAAATCTAGCAAGCAAGTTTTGAAGGGTGAATATTTGGAATCTCCAGAAACCAGGTGGACCAATGAACTCGCCTCAATAAAGTGCATCTCTTGGTAATTTCGTCTTTTCATTTTGAGAAATTTAAATTTTTAGTGACCTCTTGGATAAGATGGTCCCAAGCACTAAGCTTAAGGACAAGTTGGAAGGCATAGAAAACTTCCTATCATGGAAGTATAGGATTTCTCTCATTCTTAGAGAGAATGATCTAGAAAAATACATCAAAGATGAAATTTTAGAACCGAAAGAAGATGAAGCTAAGGAGAAGCACTAGAAGGACCTAATCAAGGAAATGAGGATCATTGATGATTCTATGGAAAGATTGCATCCAATAAGAAGCTAGAGTAGCTGACAAAGAAGCTCTACTTATGTAAGATGATCAAGATATATCCACCCATACTTTAATAAGAATACAATCAAACTTCAAGAAGGCTAGTCACAAGGAGCACACACCTCCAAATAAGTTTGAAAGGAAAAGAGAAAACAGTCATAAGAAAGACTACTCAAAATATCAATGTTATAATTGTCATAGGATAGGACACATTTCCAGAGAGTGTCCATCAAAGAATAACAACAACGAAAGACATCATGCCCATCTAGTTGAAAATGAGGATGAAGAAGAAGAAGAAAGACCTCGAAAGATACAAGAAAAAGAAGAATATGTACTATTCTATGCACTATCTAGGTCTGTAATACCCAGATAAGATACATGGCTTATTGATAGTGGTGCATCAAAGCACATGACAGGGAAGAAGAAAACTCTGTTAAGAATTGAAGAGAATAAATCTCCTCGTAAATTATCAATAGTATATGACTATAAATATCCCATCAAAGGCATTGGTGAATCAAGATACAACCTTGACTCTGGAACCTCCAATGAAGATGAAGGAAGTATTATACGTACTAGGTTTGAAAAGGAACTTACTTTCCATCTTAGCATTAGATAAGAAAGGATATAGAATTTATTTTATAGATGGACAAGTACTCATGTGGACCAAAGGAAAGACACTTGAAGATGTTGTGGTCATTGGTGAAGAAGAAGGAGTATTATACAAATTCAAGGGACATACAGAAATAGCCCTTGTCCATAAAACCACTAGCTCAAGTGAACTATGGCATAGAAGGATTGCTCACATCAACTACAAAGCATTACCCTATGTGAGCAAAGTGGTAAAAGTTTTATCATATTGGAAGATCGATCATGAAGGTACTTGCAAAGGATGTGCAAGATGAAAGAATATCAAGAATCCATTTTCGAAGAGTGAAACAAAGACTAAAGGTACATTGGAATTAATTCATTTTGATGTATGTGTTCATATGCCCTCCACATATTTAGCTGGATATGAATATTATGTCACATTTATTGATGACTATTCAAGAAATACATGTATACATTTCTTAAATACAAAGAGTGAAGTGTTCGGGAAATTCAACGAATTCAAAACCTTAATAGAGAACCACTCATAAAGAAGAATCAAGACACTTAGAGTAGATAATGGTGGAGAATATACTTCAAAATAATTTGAATCCTTCTACAAAGAAACTAGAATCAAGAGGGAACTAACCACTCCCTACAATCCCCAACAGAATGGTGTTGCAGAAATAAAGAATAGATCCATTATGGAAGCAGTGAAAACGATGATTCATGATCAAGACCTTCCCATGCATCTATGGGATGAAGTAGCAAGAACAGTTCTGTATGTGCAGAATATATTATCTCACAGTGCCCTTAGATTCAAGACTCCTGACTAAATGTATATAGGAAAGAAACCTAAATTGAGCCATCTCAAGATATTTGGTTGTGCAGTATATGTACACATTCCAAAAGAGAAGAGAACCAAGTTGGATCCTTCCAAAAAGAAGGGATTATTTTTTGGATACTGTGAAATCTTCAAATCCTTCAGGATATACATTTCAGGATTCCATCATATATATATTAGTAGGGATGTAACATTTGACGAAGAAACAGCTCTTAAGAAATCCATAAGATGTCATCTTGAAGAAGTACATGAAGAGATTGTACCTCCCAAAAAGGTAGAAGTTGAACCCTCTCCTTAAATACATTAGAGAGAATTTGAGGTCAAAAATGGGCCTCCTATGAGATGTACTACAAAAATATAAGATATATTAAAATATTATGAGTTAGGGGTTTTATGGGGTAGGTATATATGACAACTCATCTCCTACACTACTTTTTATGCACAATATAAATAACCATGGTTGAGTTACTTTTCTAAATTGACAATATATAAAATTAATAAAATAACTCTACAATGATGTGACTAAGATTCATTGTAAATTCCCAAAAAATTATTGTCCTTTAGCATTTATTTGTATTGAACTTGCAAATAAAATTAAACAAAAATGAATTTAATTTATACGCATAACTAACATATTTTTTTCATATAAATATCATTCATGAATTTAATTTATTTTAAAAGTACAAGATTTAATATATA
>LPNX010782590.1:89502-174833 GCA_001517045.1 Pseudotsuga menziesii
TTTTTGAGGCCCATTTTTTACCTCAAATTCTCTCTAATGAGTAGCATCAGAAGATCATGATATGCTAGAACCTCAGGAACCGCCTAGTATGGATATATCTCGAAAGAGAAAACCTGCTTGGGTAAGACAAATCATAGATAAGCAGATAAGTATGGATCTCTGGAAGGATCCATAAGAACAAGCAAGAGATCGAATCCATTCTCCAAATATGGAGCTTTGATGTGTGATATTTTAGATCAATAGCCTACCAGTGATGAGGAAGTTGTACAGAAGAAAGAATGGTTAGAAGCAATGACAGAAGAATACCAATCAATAATGAAGAATGATGTTTAGGATATAGTTCCCAAACTAGAAAGAAGAGTGTGGTATCGTCCAAGTGGATCAACAAGATAAAACATGATGGTGATGGAAGTATCGAAAAATACAAGGAAATATTTGTGGCTAGAGGATTCTCTCAGAAAGAGGGAATTGATTATGAAGAGAAATTTGTGCATGTAGAAAGGTACACTTACATTAGAACCATCATGGAACTTGCTTCCATGATGAAGTGGAATCTACACCAGATGGATGTAAAGACAGCCTTCTTGAATGGTGTGATTAGGGAAGAAGTATACTTCAAACAACCACAAGGATTTGAATTCGAAGACAGAGTAACTCATGTATGTAAGTTGAACAAGAATCTATATGGACTAAAGCAAGCTCCTAGAGCTTGGTATGGAAGAATAGATAGCTTCTTAAAAATCTTTGGATTTACCAAAACTAAATTTGATCCTAACCTTTACCTTAAGGTTATGGATGATGAACCTATCATATTATTACTACATGTATATGATCTATTTTTTATAGGAAATGAGAAATAGATCACAAAAAGAAAGAAGAAGCTAGCTAAAGAATTCGAGATGAAAGACCTTAGATTTATGCACTATTTTTTCGGGTTGGAAGTGTGGCAGAGCCTAGAAGGAATATTCTTGAACCAGGGAAAGTATGAAGTGGAAATATTAAAGAGATTTGATATGTTGGATTGTAAATCCATGGCCACACCCATGGATACCAACATGAAGTTGTTATCTGATGAATCATCAAAGTTAGTGGATGTGACTCAGTACAGACATATTATTAGGTCGTTAATGTATCTGACGAATAATAGGCTAGATATATGCTTTGTTGTGAACACCCCGAGTTAGTATCTAGTAAAAACTAGACGTGTTCACCTAATAGCTACAAAGCATGTGATGAGGTACCTAAAAGGTACGATAGACTTTGGACTATACTATGATAAATATCATGACTACAGATTGTATGGATATATGGATTCATATTGGGTAGGAAGTGCCACAGACAAAAATAGCACCTTGGGTGGATTTTATTGTTTGGGATCTACCATGATCTCATGGTTTAGAAAGAAACATTCCACTATTTCTCTCAGCACATTTGAATCAGAGTACATAGAAGCTTGCTCTGCTAGTAATCCATATGGATTTGGAAGTTGATGTCAGGTCTATTTGACATGGAGTTGGATACCACAGTGATTCTATGTGACAACCAGAGTTGTATAAATATGATAGAGAATCATGTGTTCCATGATAAATCAAAGCACATAGAAATTTGATACTTTTACATAAGGGATATGGTACAAAAGGGAGCTATAAAAATCCAGTATGTGAGTACCGATGAGAAAGTTGTTGATGTGTTTACCAGGCCTCTATCTCGAGTAAATTTTCAATACTTTTGTGATAAGCTTGGTGTAGTCCGAAAAATACTTTCCTCGCAAGGAGGAGCAATGATTATGATAAAGACGTTCCTCGCAAGGAGGAACAATGATGATGATATAGATCTTCCTTGCAAGAAGGAATGATGTTGATACGAACCCTCCTTGGAAAGGGGGTGCAAGTTGATGATATGAACCTCCCTAAAAAAGGAGGAGTGATAATGAGACTGCCATTGATCATGGGATTGCAGTGATGTTCCAGTACAAAAGAGGCCAAGTGTGCTTGCAAATGTTGATGAGGTCCAACATTCACTTGTGGATGATAGTATCCTCTTTTGATAATGGTCTTACAGATAATAACACTCTCTTAATGAGAGTGGTCCTAGCTCTTACTATCTGAGGATGGTCCTGCAGACTATACTCTCGCATGGAGAGTGTTCCTACATTCAATTGTAGATTCCCTAGAAAATAACACTCGCTTGGGAGTGGTCTTAGCTTTAACAGGATGATGATGGTCTACGATGATTCCCTAGAGACAACAACTGTTGCATTCAGTTTTGGACGAGATCTGCATTCAGTTGTGGACAAGATCTGCATTCAGTTGTGGATGATATCTACATTCAGTTGTAGAAGATAATCTCACATGGATAGTATGCCTGCATTCACTTGCAGATGCCATAGAAAATAACACTCGCTTGGGAGTGTTCCTAGATTTAACAGGATGAGGATGGTCTATGATGATTCCTTATAGATGGTAGGTCCTTCATTCAATTTTGGACAAGATCTACATTCAATTGCAGATGAGAATCTCGTATGGAGAGTATGCCTACATTCACTTGTAGATGACGGAGGAAATAACACTCACTTGGGAGTGGTCCTAGATATGACAAGGTGACGATGCTCTACGATGAGTCCTTGTGGATGATAGGTCCTCCATTCATTCACAAAATATATCTACATTAATTTGTATACAGTGTGGTCTGACATTCATTTGATGATCTAGATGGTCGATGTTATGGACCCTCCTCATTAAGGGGGAGTAGGCTTATGAGGATTGCATCATACTTGGACCTATGTCCTAAAGTGATAGGGATTGATCATCCCACAAAGATAAAATGTGTATTGCAAGTAGTGTTGTGGAAAAGGATCGATAAGATCGAAGTGTTGATGCAAAGGATCGAGAAGATCGACGTGTTGCTGCAAAGGATCGAGAAGATCAAAGTGTTGCTGTAAATGATCAAGTGATTGAGTGCTACAGAATATGAAGACTTAAGAGTTGTAAAAGATGATTTTCCAGTATTGAATATATTGAAGATATACAGGTAATTTTTCCAGTTGTTGATGATTGTAGAAAACTTCCTATGACGTATAGATGTATTACCTTGATATTGTTGAATATTATCTCTCTCGTTAATCCTATAGTTGATGAATTTGCTGTCATTATAATACCCTTCTTGTTAAGGGGGAGTGTTGAAATTGTAACTTCGATGAATATTCTAAATGTATTTTACCAATGTACCCCAAGGGATATGTCTTACTCCTCCATCGGGATGTTACTATTGTATTTGGCCATCATCAGGTCATGAGGTATAACCTCCATTGTAATTTGGTTCAATAGTACCCCAATGAATATAATATAATATTGTTTTGAGTCTTCTAGGTGAAGTCATCCCAAATTTTGCAGTGCTGGTTTAGGAGCAGATTAGGGTTTTGCTTTTTTGGAGTTATGTCCCTCTTAACTAGGAAGGTATTCTCTCGACACAATTTATCAGCACAATTCTTCTTCTCTGTATCATCTGGATCATCATCGAGTCCTCGTCATCTTCACCTTCAAGTCATCTCTATCTTCAAGTCATATTCATCTGCAAGTCATCTTCATCTGGATCTAGATCATCACTCAATCTGGATCATCATCACTGGATCTGGATCATCCCTCGATCTAGATCATCTCTAGAGCATCATCACTGGATCTGGATCATCCCTCGATTTGGATCATCACTGTTGGATCATCATCACTAGATCATCACGGGTGCTATCTCATGATTCTTCTTGTCACAGGAAGTTCTACAGAGCTAGCCCTTTTTCATGTTGGTTGTAGGCCTAGCCTCCATGTAGGTCTTCTTCTAGCACTTATATCTGACCCTAAGTCAGAATGGCCCTCCCAGCACTTATATCTAATCATGTAGGAACCAATCCTATAATCATATCAGAAAGGCATGCCTAGCACTCACATCTGACCATGTGGGAACACCTCCCACAACCCTGTCAGAAAGGCCCATCACTCACATCCTTCAACCAATGTAGGAAAGGATTAGCACTTACACTCAGCCATGCAAGGAACCAATCCTCCATGCCGAAAGGCTCTGCACTTACATCTGACAACCAATGTCAGAAAGGCTCAGCACTTATATTCAACCATGCAAGGAACCAATCCTTCATGCTAAAAGGGCTTTGCACTTACATCTGACAACCAATGTCGGAAGGGCTCTGCACTCACATCTGATCTTGTAGGAACCAATCCTACAGTCACATCAGAATGGCCCTCAGTCCCAGACTGAGCTTTCCTAGTAACTCACTAGCTTCCTCCATTCAAAGAATGATATTCAGCGCTTACTTCTAATCATGTAGGAACCAATCCTACAGTCACATCAGAATGGCTCAGCACTCACATTTGACAAGGAAGGAACCAATCCTCTCACCATGATAGAATGGCTCAGCCCTTACATCTGACCATGGAAGGAACCAATCCCCTCACCATGTCATAATGGCTCTAGGTCTCATCATTTCCCCTTGGAGGAAACCTCGATCTAGAGAACACCTAGCTTCTCCCTGAAGTATTCAAACTTCACCCTAGACAATGTCTTTATCAACACATCAGCTATCTGTTCCTTCGTCGCAACATACTGGAGCTTCACTGCTCCCCTCTGCACCATATCCCTGATATAGTGATACTTGATCTCAATATGCTTCGACTTGTCATGGAACACCAGGTTCTCTGACAACTTCACACAACTCTAGTTGCCACAATGTATACAAGTAGCATCCATTTGGAGATCAAATAAATCAGATAGTAGCTTCCTCAGCCATACTGCCTCACAACTAGATGAACAAGCTGTGACATACTCTGCTTCAGCTATACTCAGTGCCACATAGGATTGCTTCCTGCTAAACCAAGAGATCACACCTGATCCCATACTAAAGCAGCACCTTGAAGTGCTCTTCCTATCGATGGTACTGCCTGCCCAATCTAAATCAACATAACCCTCCAAGTTAATCTTCTAATTCACCTCATACTTGATCCCATAATCAATTGTACCCCACAGGTACCTCAGAATATTCTTTGCAGCAATCAAGTGAACATGTCTCGGATCTGTTAAGAACTGGCTCAAGGTGTTCGTAGCAAAGCAAATTTCTGGTCTGATGTTCGTCAGGTACATCAAGGACCCAATCATCTAACGATACATCATAGCATCAACCGTCTCTAATGAAGCATCACTCAATAGCTTCAAGTTTGATGCCATAGGTGTGGTCATGGCCTTGCAGTCCATTATCCCAAACCTCTTCAGGATCTCTACTACATACTTCCCTTATCCGAGGGAGATTCCACCTGCATTCTGCCACACCTCCATGCCTAGTAAATAATGCATCATACCCAAGTCCTTCTTTTCGAACTCAGCAGCAATATTTCTCTTTATATCAACATTCAACCCATCCATACCTATTACAAACAGATCATCTACATATAGTAGGAGCATCACTGGGTTGCCATATTCAACCTTGTAGTAAAGGTTGGAATCTGCTTTACTCTTGGTAAATCCCTAACTGGATAAAAAGATTTCAATTGTACCATACCATGTCTTGGGTGCCTGTTTCAAACCGCACAAGGCTTTCTTCAATATGCACACATGAGACTCCCTGTCATGTGTCTCAAAACCGAGTCGATGCTCTACATACAATTCCTCTTCCACTACACCATTCAAGAAAGCAATCTTGACATCCATTTGGTGTATCTTCCATTTCATTACTGCAGCCAGAGCAAGTACTGATATGATGGAAGTGTATCTGGCTACAGGTGCAAAGGTTTCTTCATAGTCTATTCCTTCTTTCTGTGAGAAACCACGAGTTAGGAATCTTGCCTTATATTTCTCTATGCTACCATCTGCAGCATGCTTGATCTTGTAGATCCATTTGGAAGTTACAACCAACTTCCCTTCTGGTCTTGGGACAACATCCCAAACATCGTTCTTCATGATCAATTGATATTCTTCAATCACATCATCCTTCCATTCTTTTCGTTCTGTCGCTTCTTCATAATTGGAAGGTTCTTTATTGATAAAGTCACATAGTAAAGCTACATATCCGGAGCAAGATCTGGTTCTCTTTATTTCTCTATGATTCTCTTATGGAGCCCCGTATCTTTCCACACCTTGGATAATTTATCGTACCCAAGCAGGTTTCCTCTTGTGAGGATTCTTCTCTTGAGGTGGATCTACAGGTTCTTGTGGTTCTTCAAATTCTTGATCTTCTTCTTGATTTTCTTCGTTCATGGTTGTGTCATGAATTCTGGGTGCTTCTGCTTCTTCAGGTTCTTCAGTAGGTCTCTTTCTGGATTTGTTGTAGGTTGTGTCTTCATCAAATGTTACATCCCTATTGATGTCGATATTCTTGAATCCTAGGAAGTATATTATGTAAGCCTTCAAGCTTTCAGAGTACCCCACAAATACACCCTTCTTTCCTGAAGGATCTAATTTTGTTCTCTTCTCTTTTGGAATGTGTATGTACACTGGACAGCCGAATATTCTAAGATGGATGACTTCTAGTTTCTTTCCAGAGAAGACTTCTTCAAGAGTCTTGTTCTCAAGTACTCTGTGTGGAGTACGGTTCTGTACATACACCACTGTTCTGGCAGCCTCTGCCCATAGATGCATGGGAAGATCTTGATCATGAAGCATTGCTCTTGTAGCTTCCATGATAGTTCTATTCTTCTTTTTTGCAACCCCATTCTGTTGTGGATTATATGGAGTGGATAACTCCCTCTTAATCCCTAATTCTTTGCATAAGTCTTTGAATTCATTTGATGTGAATTATCCACCATTATCTGATCGAAAGGTCTTGATCTTCTTTTCTGTGTGGTTCTCGATCAAGGCTTTGAATTCCTTGAACTTGCTGAAAACTTCATCTTTGTTCTTCATGCAGTAAATCCATGTCTTTCTAGAAAAGTCATCAATGAAAGAAACATAGTATACATACATGCTTAGTGAACTTGATGGCATTGGTCCGCTTACATCGGAGTGGATGATTTCCAAGATTCCTTTTTCCTTGCTCTCGCTACTTGGAAATGTCTTCTTTGTATTATTTCCTTTCACACATCCTTTGTAGACCCCTTCATGTTTTTCTTGAATTTCTGGAAGACCTTCAACAGCTTTGCTTACAAGTGGTAATGCTCTGTAATGCACATGTGCAAGCCTTCTGTGCCAAAGTTCATTTGGCTCTACTATGTCATGGACCAAAGCTTGTTCTGGATGGCCCTTCAATTTGTATAAACCTCCTTATTGTTCTCCAATTACTATTGCATCGTCAATAGTGTTTCCTCTTGACCACATGAGGACTTGACCATCTACAAATGTAACCCTCATTCCTTTTGCATCCAGTGCCGATATGGATAGAAGATTCTTCTTTAGTCTTGGTACAAACAAGACATCCTTCATTTTCATAGACTTTCCAGATTCTAGCTTGTAGGAGGATTCACCACTACCTTTTATGGGATATTGGTAGTCAACCCCAAGTTTCACCTTATGGGGTGAATTATGTTCGGATAGTTTCTCAAAGGATTCCTTAAAACATGTCATGTGTTTGGAAGCCCCACTGTCAATAAGCCAATCTTTTCTTCCATGAGTGACAGTTCCCATGAGAGTGGAGAACAGAACATATTCTTCTTCGCTTGAAGAGTCTTCACTTTCTTGTTTTACTCTCTTCCTGGGAGGATCATCATCCTCAGTAGTGTGAGCATGATGTCTTCTTTTGGAGTTCTTCTTCTTCTTGGATCCATTCTTATTCATGGGACAATTTCTAGCAAATTGTCTTATTTCATCACATGTATAACATCTGAGTTTGGATGGATCCCTTCTTACAGGATTATTTTTCTTATGAGAATGCTTACCTTGGTGATGACAATTTTCCCTTCTTCATTTCCTCTAGTGTACTGTGAGAGCTTGATCTTCACTTCCCATATTTTCTTCTCGAGCTGCTATTCAAGCTTCTTCTTGTGAACATTCTTCCCACAATCTACTGAACTTGACTAACTTCTTTCTAGCACAGATTCCTTGGATGAAAGAATCCAATGACCTAGGGAGACCATTTAAGGTAGTCATCACAATTTCTACATTCTCCACTTCTTCATCTACTGCTTCCAGTTGTTCTTTGATCTAGGAGGCCCTTGTGAAGTATGACTGGATGGTCTCTTCATTCTGGATATTTACATTCTTCAACAGGTTCCTTAGAGTCATCTTCCGATTGATATTCTTCCCTTCAAACAGTTTGGTTAGGGAATCAAACATAGCTTTAGGTGTCTTGAGGGAGGACACCTATGGTATGAGGTGATCCTTGATTGAATCAGCAATGATCCTCTTTTCCATAGCCAACTTCTTCTTATGTAAGGCCTTGGCCTCATCTCCCTCTAGAACCGGAACCTCCTCATTGATGTAGGAGTCCAACTCATTTTCTTCTAGGACCAGGGAGATCCTATACTTCCAGGCTCGGAAGTTATCATCTCCCTCAATATTTTCATAAAGCTTGGTATGATGAGACATCTTAACTAAGAACCTCAAATGGAAATACAAAAGATTTAGATCTTACCAGGTCAAGATGTCGGATCTGGATTTGGAGTTGAAATTCTGCAGTGTTCGTTCAGGAGCAGATTAGGGTTTTTCTTTCCCGAAGTTCTGTCCAACCAAATGCTTTTATTTTTATCCCTAACTTCAATTTTGGGGAGGAGATCAATCTAGGCCTGGGATCATTGAAAAAATCCACTTCTGTGAAAAGCCGTAATTTTTGGCAGCAGTGTCGGGTCCAAAACTGAAAAACCTCAGAATTGGATTCTGCTTCAATAGAAAGATGCACCCTAGGGAGGAGATTTATTCCAACCTTCTTTTGCTGAAAATATGTGGAGAGAGATCCAAAAAGTAGGAAGCCCTAGTTCCCGCAGTTGCACAGTGTCTTCTTCTTAGGTTAGCTCTGATACCATGTTAGATTTTTAACATTAAGATAGCATTATATTAGGATCTTTAACTAAGAGAACAACAAGCACAGCAATCAAACACAAGAGACAATGAACACAGTGCTTTTCCTTAGGGAAACCATAAATGGAGAAAACCCCGCAACTTCCTCAGAGATAGAATCAGCAACTAGCTCTCTATTTATACTAATTCCTGACTTGACTAAACCCAACTAGGGCCGACTTCACTAGGTGAGTCTAATAACCCTAGTGCCCCGAAACTGTGGGGACTTTAACCTTTAGACAATAGGAGGGTTACCCACCTTGACTTGACATGACTTGTTTACATTATAGAAACTCCCGATAGGAACATCGGGGCATGACATGACTCAAGTACATTACAAATACATCCTAGAATAAACATTGGGTTACAATACATAAGAAATACAAGTGAATACATTCCGAAGTTACAATTACATCAACATATTTTACCGATGTACCCCAAGGGATATGTCTTACTCCTCCATCGGGATGTTACTATTGTATTTGGCCATCATAGAGTCATGAGATATCACCTCCATTGTAATTCGGGTCAATAGTACCCCAATGAATACAATATAATATTTTTATGAATCTTCTAGGTGAATTCAGCCCAGTTAGTTTAGTGGGGCCGACTTGTTAGGGTAAAATTCAAGTGACTAAAAGAGTAAAATAGAGGATTTTCAATCCTCATTTGAACACACACACACTCACTTGTGTAGCGCATAGGAGAGAGAGAGAGAGAGAGAGAGAGAGAGAGAGATACCAGCAAGGAGTAGAATACATGTTTTGGGGGTTTTATCTTATACATATATAGAGAGGTATTTTTGTTGGGTTTTTTTCCCCTTGAGGGTTTCCTAGGATAAATACTGTGTCTATCTTGTGATTGTGTTTTTTTCAATGATCCTGCATATGCTACTATTGTGAATTTGGATTAAACACTAATGATATCTAGCTAAGCATATGAAACATTAACAGGATATTCACAGGCAGGATATACCGTATGGGTAGGGTAACAAATCTCGAAGCTTGAAGGCACCAAAGGTACCTCAAAATCCCCCAGACACGAATAAGATCCTGAAAATATCATTGGTGCTCAAGAGAAAGTGGCAAGGGGCTATCCCCACCACTAATGTGTATGTTTCCTCGTGCTTAACTCCAATGTAAGAGGATCCTCCTAAGAACACCAATTATGCCAAGGATTTCACTTCTCACTAGGACATACACCTAATTGTTTTGTTTCGTAGTATTGGAAATATTTACTCACGACACCCTATTCTAAGACTCTACAACCTAATCTTGTCAGTGCACCTCTATCAAATAAAAAGTGTAATCAATTTAGTGAATAAAAATTGTAATCAATTTTAAGTTAAGCGTTAATTTTAATGGTTGTGATTACTCAAGGGTAATGAACATGCAACCCGTGATATTATGACTCAGCAGTGAAATAAATATGCACATCTAAAAAACAATGCCAAGTGCAACTTGTTTTTAAACATGAAAAAGGGGGTATGCCACTACATGACATGCATAAATTTATTCTTCAAATTCCTATGCGTTCCTATATGAGAGCCTAAACACTATCTCATCTAATAAAACCTAATGCAAGTACCATTTCAATGCAAATGCATAAGGCAAACATATGCCAAAAATAATAATAAAAAAGTTGTATTTTGATTATAAATGTCATGAAAATGCAATAAACAGACTTTGTAAACTCCCAGACCCTGCAGCAAGTATTAGACACAAGCCAAGAAAGACACTAAGACCAAGAATTCTAATGCACTAATAAGAAAACAAAAAGGATATAAATGACAAGAACAACTCTTAAAGAAAAACAAAGAAAAAATCATTTATGGTCAGCACGGAAGTAGTAAACGAGCAACACATGCACCCAAGAAGACTCAACAACATTCACAACCCAGCTAGAGTCTCCCCCACATCAAGTTATCAATCACAAAGAGAGGTGTACGTGATTGTTCACAGAAAACCCGCGTACATACACGATTGTATGTACTACATCTTGTGTGTATACGCGACTATTACCTTAATGACCTATGTTTACAAAGAGATAGGTGGTAAAAAGGTAGGCTAAGAATCATATTACTTCAAAGGAATTTCAATGGGTTAACACACTCCTAAGTGCGACACGAAAACATAGAGAAGCAGAGGGAAAATCAAGTACGTCATGCACCCAAACCCAAACAAAAAGGAAAGTTCCCTATTGGAGTCGCCAATTCTGTTACAGAGAAAACTTCCTATGGCTTGGGGTGGACTACAACAGACAGTATGACACCATAAATCAATACATTTCCAACATGATAAATATATAAACAAGAATAACACTAAGGAATGATAAGTGTACCTTATTTCGGACGTTCATAGAGTATCCATGTTGAGCTTTCAATCGCACTTGTACCTACTTTCTATCCTCAACAACAATGAAATACACAAGCATGATAGATATAAAGTGTTAGAAGCTACTCTAGGATATTCAAATCCAGCATATAATCAAAGCAACTGCATCAATGGATACAAATATTCATAGTTACACATGTAATGGATGAGAAATGGATATTTCTATTAATTTAAATGGAGATACAAATGGAAACCTCTGTCGAAACCTCGTCAAAATCAAGAAACTGATTCCTCCACCTGGGCCTCCACCACTTCAATCCTTCAAATAAAGGAAAGATCACAAAGACAAAGGAAAGATTGGGAAGGAGCACAATTGATTGCTCCAAGGACAAAGGGATGCAGACCCAAGTATGCAATAATGAGGAACAATTCCACTATAACTTCTTCACTCTTGCAAGTTCTCCTCCTTCAATGCTTCCAAGTAGCTCAATATATAGCCCCTCAATGAGAATTGAAGGGACGAATCGAAGCGTTTCTTCGCATATGGAAGGACAAGAGTCAATTTATTCGTTACTTGATGAGGGAAAACTCCAAATATTTATTTTCTGAGAGTATTTCCCAAATGTATGTGGGTCATAGTGGAGCAATTTGCATGTACGCGCGGGATGTAAACTTGTGACTCATGTATACCCATAAACATGACTTTTAAAGGGGTTTTATGGAGCATCAAAGTAATAATGATAAAAGGGGGTTCCAAGGATTCTGCATAGGGACAAGGATAGGCCATTAAAACATGATATATCAAGCGTGGAAAATCCATCTATAACACCATGTACAGTGTAAAACCCCGAGAATAAGACTAATTGCTTCCTCTCTCTCATATGGACTACTGCTTCTCTCTCTAGCGAACTTGCTTGAGCGTTGAGTGTGTCCAAATGAGGGAGGCACCCCATATATTTATACTCATCAAGTAAGTAATCTAATAATCCAACAAGGCCAACTTGTCCTTCCAATCATGGTCGACTTACCTTGGGAGACTCAAAATAATGATTATAAAGTACTTTTGTGGGTACTATTGAACCAACTTACAATGGAGGTTATACCTGAATAATTTTACATGACCGAGTACATCAATGACATCTATGAACAGAGGAATAATATATCTCAAAGGAGAAATAATAATAATACAATAAAGTTACAATAAAATATCTTCCAAATTTACATTTCTTTCAACATCGAGGTATATGCATCTCATCATATCACTCATCTAATATTTGTAAATGATGTTATTATTTTTTTAATTGGCTTAGTTTAGAAGTGGAGTGCCTTCAAGGACATCATACAAGTTTTTTGTGGTGCCTCGGGTATGGAGATCAATTCCCTTAAATCTAGTTTGCATTGGAATGACATGGATGAGAAAGTCTTAGAACACGTTCAACACTTTTTCCCCTTCCTTTTATAACATATTGACAATGGAATCAAATATCTTGGGTATTATTTGAAGAAAAACATTTACCATTATGAGGATTGGATATGGTTGATAAAAAATATTCAGAAATGCATTGATAATTGGTGCAACCATTGGTTGCATATGGGGGTTTGGTTGACTTTATTAAGATAACTTTTATCCAATATTCCAGTGTATTGGTTATCAGTGGAAAAGGTCCCAATATATATTTTAAAACAAATCAGATAGAATTCTCCAATTTCCTATGGACAGGGAGTACCTCACACAATGGGATACACCTTGCTAACATTTCACTTCTGAAGGAGGAAGATGGGGTCTAAAAAATGTCTTCTAGTTTGGCAAATCACTTGTGATGAAAATATTATGGCATGGATTGATTGGTTGTGAACTATGGAGCGAAGTAATAAGGGGGAAATACTTAAAGAATCTCTATGTCATTGAATGAATCAGGATCGCAAATAAAAAGGGAGGTCAGTTTTCTAATACTTGGTGTAGTCTGGTAGAGAATTTCCTTAAGCTCAAAACAAGGATGGATTGGTTGGTTGGAAATGGATTTCAAGTCGAACTTAGGGAAGATCCTCTTATAGGAATAACGAAGGTTTTTTTTATCCCATTGGACGTTACAAGTGTTACATTATAGAGTTCTCATCTTTTTAAATCATTCCAAGAGAGATGGTGTGGACTTAGAAGAGACCATATATTGGCACACCACCTTGGAGTTGTTCTTAGAAGATTAGTGTGAAAAAGAGTGGATCAAATATGTGGAATTATTGAACCACTGCGGTATTAGACTAAACAATTCATATGACACTATTTATTGGTCCTGGAATGGTGCAAATGGACATGTGAATGTAAAATCTACCTACACATCCATAGTTTTTGGCCACTATGAAAAAAGGATAAAATGGTGGTCCAAGCTCCTTTGGAAATGGAAGACACTCCTAAAAATATTATGCTTTGGGTGGTTGGCATTGTGAAAGAAGATCCATACTGGATATAGTTTTGAAAAACATGGGGGGGTCGATCCTACTTACTGCACTTTACGCAGGACAGGATCTGAAATAGTTAATCATTTATTTATTCACTACCACATTACACAACTGGTATGGCCAGAGATTACAAGAAAAGTGAACATGTTGAATAGTTAGGATTTCATAACACTAGAGGACTGCATGTACCATTGGTTCATGAAGAAGCACTACGAATTCCTCTCCCTCTTTTCTTCATGTGGAGAATATGGAGATCATAATACCTTATACTCTGTGAAGATGTTCCTTTTAATCTAGAAATGGCCATTATGTTTATTACTAGAATGTACTTTGAGAATTTTACGGGTGAAGTAAGTAAAGTGATCATTTTTAGAGTTCCTCTTGTTCTCATGGGACGGTCCCTACTAGGTTTTTTTATGGGGAAGCTTAGAGAGGATTCTACAGGGAAGGCATTCATCTCATGTTGACCTTGAACCATAGTTATTCAATCTGGATGGGTTGTGGTCATGGAACAAATTATCGAGCAGAATTTATTGCTCTCATGGATCTTCTCTTATTCGCAAGTCATATAAGGTTGTCACAAACCCAAGGGATGTGGGGCTCAAGCATAGTTGTCAACTGGATAAATGGAAAGAGAAATCTTCAGGTTTCTACTTTGGAGCATTGCAAAGACAAGATAAAGAGCCTACAAAACAAATTTGACCCTATCGGTTGTATGCACATTTTCAAATAATATAACATAAAAGCTGACAATTTATCCAAAAGAGGTGCAAGCCTGCGGGAAGGCATACTTTACTATTCTAAATTTCTTTCTAGATGGGTGGTTTCTGAAGGCTTCGTACAAGCATACTACTTGGAACGCTCCCTCCCAATTTTGTCTTGGTTTTTTACTTTTTCTTTCGGTGGTACATAGAAGTAAAGTTATAATTCTAGTTAGTTCCAATTCATTCTAGTTGGTCGAACTCTAGAGGACCTAAATTTTTCTAATTCTGTTATTACTACTCTATGTCAAAGAGGTATGTCCAAACATGGGCCATGCCCTTTTTTATTTTATTTGGTATTACTATAAAATTGTGTTGTAAAGAAGCTCAATAGTAAACTCTAGTTTTTATAGATGTTATAGTGTAACAATTGAATTATTACTATCAAAGGGATAAAATCGATTTGATGTGGTTGCTTTTGATTCACCATATGAATATCAAGAATCTGTTTTTTCTTGTAAAAAAAATATTATAACCACATACTTCATATTCCTCATTCAAATAAGTGTGTATCACATATTCATCATTATGAATTTGAATTTTGAATTCATTCAAATAATTACACATCATATATTCATTATAATCATGAATTCAATTTTTGAATTTCAATTTACTTTTTGGTTTAGATAGTATATTTTATATTAAAACATTTATTATATTGGAAAGTATTTTTATTTTATAAGTACTTAGAAGTGCTAAGTATATAAATATTATATTCAAAAGTATTTTATAATTATTTTTTCCATTAGGAGTATGGTTAACTATGGGTTTGTATTCACCATTTATAATTTGACAAGTATCCTTAACTCGAGCAATGCCACCTCAATTATAATGGATGATGGCATTCTTTTAAAGTTGATTTTGATAGTACATTTTTTTGTTTTGAAGCCCATTTTAGACCTAAAAAATCCACTAATGAACAAAATTATATAGGTACTATGATGATAAAATCAAAGAGTTCCATGAGTTAAAGTTGGAAAATGACCATGGATGAATATGAAAATAAATTTTTGGAACTACTAAGGTATGTTGAATATATCAA
This sequence comes from Pseudotsuga menziesii, assembly GCA_001517045.1. Classification (NCBI taxonomy): domain Eukaryota; kingdom Viridiplantae; phylum Streptophyta; class Pinopsida; order Pinales; family Pinaceae; genus Pseudotsuga; species Pseudotsuga menziesii. Next base: position 105,081 of record LPNX010782590.1, read on the forward strand.
AGATGATAAGATAAAAAAATCAACATTTTCTAAGTGGACTACCTCTCTCATAAAAGGACCGAATTGAGATTAATGAACCTCAAACTCTAGATAAAATCATAAGGAAGGCTAATTGCTATTATGATCAAACATAAGCACACCAAAATTCCATGAGGTATGGAAAAACAAAAAAAATGAAAATCTTGATCAACCGAGGAAGGAATTCAAACCTCCTCATTTCAAAAATCAGCAAAGGTCTTTGTCACATGATAAGTCTTAAGCCAACAAAAATTTTAGGGGATAATCCAAGGGAACCCCTTCAATGTTGAGGATATGAAGGAACCATTTGCTCAAAAAAAAATCATGTCTAAATGGGAGTGTCAACCATTTTCACAACATCCAAAAGATTGAAATAGTGGGTGAGGTAGCAACGACTGTCCCTAGAATCTAAGTTGGATTAGAGGACCACCAAGAAGACCCTCAATTAGTTGTGGTTGAGATTGAAGATAAGATTGCTACGAAATCTATTTTTATTTCAATTGACCATAGATCTACTCATGATTATGTTACTCCTAAAATTGTTTTGATTTGTACTTTTGAGAAAAGAAAGCATAATCAAGCATGACCAATTCAACTAGCCATTGGAACCAAGAGAAAAGTTAGCAAAGTGGTGGAGAAATGTCCATTAAATATGGATGGACTCTTCACATGGGAAAAATTGAATTTTTTTCCACTTGGTTTCTATGATGTTGTCATTGGAATGGATTTGTTGGAAGCACATAAAGTTGAACTTGACTTCTACAACAAGATATTTGAATGCATTAATAAAGAATAAAACCCAATGACAGTAAAATTAATTATGAAGATGGTTTTTATTAGATAGATTTCATCCTTGCACAGAAAGAAATGTTTCAAGAAAATTTGTCAATTGTATGCAACCCATGTATTGGATAAAGCATAAAATAAAGTTCCCAAATTGGAGGATTATAAAGTCTTGTAAGAATTCAATGATGTGTTCCTTGATGGGGTGTCAAGACTTCCTCCAAAGAGGGATATAGATTTCCCAATTGATCTTGTGCCGAGAGCTACACCAATGTACAAGACACCTTATAGAATGAGTACCTTGGAATTGCCAGAGCTGAAAACGCAATTGCAATGGTTGCAAAAGAAATACATTCAGTCAAATGTGTCTCAGTGGAGAGAACCAATGTTCTTTGTAAAAAATGTTGGTGGAAATATTAGATTGTGCATTGATTACATACAGCTGAATAAGATTGTAGTGAAGAGAAAGTACCATTTATCTCAAATTAAAGACCTCTTTGATCAAATAAGAGATGCAAGAGTATCTTCAAAGATTGATTTGAGGTCTACTTACCATCAAGTCATAATCAAGGAAGAAGACATCCAAAAAACAACCTTTAGAACAAGGTATGGACATTATGAGTTTGTGGTGGTGTCATTCAGTCTTTCTGATGCGCTAGCTACATTCGTGTGTATCATAAATAGTGTTTTTAGCAAGTACTTGGATAAGTTTGTGCCTTTTTTAAATGGAATTCTAATTTATTCTAAGAATGAAAAGGATCATGAAGAACATTTGAGAGTAGTTTTCCAATTGCTAGAGAACATAAATTATATGTAAAGCTAAGTATATATGTTTTTTATCAAAAACTAATTCATTATTTGGATCACATTATTTCATGTGAAAGAATATTTGGGGATCCAGAAAAGGTTGAGGTCATTATGAATTGACCAACTCCAAATAATATGACATATGTGAGATATTGTATGGGTTTTGCTTGTTATGATAGGATGTTCATCGAAGGATTATCCAAAGTTACACACTCAACTGTTTCTTTTCAAAATAATGGAATCGGTTTGAATGGACATAAGAATGTGAGGAAAGCTTTTATCTATTGAAGAATATTTTTATTAGTTCTTCAATTCTAAAAATTGCAAATCCCAAAAAATATTTCATGATGTGCATTGATACATGTAATAAGGAATTTCAAGAGTTCTTATGCAAGACAATCATGTGGTATGTTATGAGTCAAGAAAGTTAAAAAAACATGAAAAATAATTATGTTACCCATGATTTAGAGCTTGATACCATAGTGCATGCTTTGAAAATGTGGAGATATTTGATGGAAAGCAAATTTGAGCTTAGGATTAACAATTGTAGTCTAAAATATATGCTTGAAAAACCAACATTAAATCCAATACAAATTATATTTCTTGAATTTTTATGTGAATTTGATCTTGAAATCAAACACATAAAAATGAAAGAAAATAAAGTGGTCAATGCACTCGGAAAAAAAATGGACGCAATACATGTGGAATCCATTAGTAACTTCCAAACATATTTAAGGAAAATGATCGTTAATTCTCTTGTTGAAGATAAACACTATGTGCAAGTAAAAAATAAATTACAGCAACAAAATTTGGAAAATAGGTATGAAGGTTGTCATTTGGAAGATGATGGATTTCTTACTTATAAAAATAAAATGTATATTGATAATGATTCAGATTTTAAAATAATTGTGATGGATTAAATTCATAAAATGTTATATTTCAGCCATCTAGACTACCAAAAAACAAATGTTATAACAAGGAAGCAATATTTATGAACGATAATGAAGAAATATATTATCGTGTATATTTACAAATGTATGAAATGCTAGCAAGTAAATATTGAACATCAACACCTAACGGATTTATTACAACCTTTTCCTGGATTGGAAATGGAAAGTGGTAATTGTGGATTTTATCACGTGGTTACCAACTACTTCAAAAGAATGTAAATTCATCATGGTTATGGTCTATAAATTATCTAAGGAAACACAATGTATTCTAGTTAAATCTACTAACAAGACTAATGAGATAACAAGGATACTTATAACAGAAATATTCAAAATTGCATTGATTACCAAAGGAAATTGGATGTGACCGAGATACAAAGTTTACATGTAACTTTTGGAAAAAGTACTTTTGCATATTTGGATACACAATTGAATTCAATTACTTCCTACCATCCACAAACAAATGGGCCAATAAAGAGAAAATCAAGTAATTGAATACATGTTTCCCATTTATGTGATGGATAAACCATCCAAGTGCAAATATTCTATACACTTGGTAAAGTTTGCATATAACAATAGGTATCAAGAATCATTGAGAAGGACTCCATTCAAATATTTCTATGGAAAAAGGTGTAGGACACTGCTGATTTGGGATAATCTAGTGAACAAAATTGTGCTTAAACCCTAAATTCCTTAAAACATTGGAACAAGAAGTTGCAAAGATTAGGCAAAATTTGAAGGTAGCCCAAGATAGACAGAAAAACTATGCAAATAAGAATAGAGTGCATAAAGAATTCTGATTGAAACCAAGAAAGAGTTTGTCGAATCTTAGAACTTGTGTCAAATTATCACCAAGATATTTCGAGTCATTTCAAGTTCTTGAAAGGATAGGACTAATTGCATTCCCTACTAACACTAGATTTCATAATTTTTTTCATGTTTAACTGCTTAAAAAAAGATGTATATGATCATGACCATGTGATTGATTGGAATGTAATCCAAGTGAAACTCGAGGGAGAGTTACAAATAGAGCCATTATGCATCATTGACAAGAAAGTGGCATTTCTATGCAATTGAACAATCAAACAATTAAAGGTGTATTGAAAACACTTTGGTCCTAATGAGGATGCATGTAAGCTGAAGAATACCATGGGATAAAAATATCCATTTTGTTCTGGTTTTGAGGAAACACCAAAGACAATGTTATTCTAAGAAGGGGGGGTTGTAATACATCTAGTTTTTACCCTTGGAAATGTTACAACAATAAAATAGTAAATAATTAGGTTATGGTTCCATTAGTAATAGTAATTAATTATTAAGTATAGTTATGAAGAGAAATGTGTCTTCAACATTTGATGGCCAAGCCAAAAAATAGTTCTTGCATAGCCAACAATAAGATAAGTATATGTATGTTTTCACTAACACTGGTTACAAGCCTAGGGATATCAATAAAGCTTTGGTCAAAGATAGCAAGAAGCACCATAACAATAATAGAACATTCAATGTAGGGATGGACACCCTGGGTACCCAAACCCATAACATGAGAGCCTACCTACCTTACATCCAAGGGGTCACAGATAATATTGCCAGAATCCTTAAGAAGAAAAGAATTACAACTTCATTCAAACCCGTACAAACCATTAGGTAGAAGATGAGACCTGTTAAAGATCCTATCGACCCTAAACAACTCAGTGGCGTCTATGAAGTTTCTTGTTCATGCAAGTTCTTCTATATAGGTGAGACTAGACGTTCTTTCCACACTAGACTAAAAGAATATGTAGTTGACATAAGTAATGAACGTATACATACCTCAGCTCTTACTGAACACTGTTCCAAAACCAAACACCATATTTGCCTGGAAGACACCAAGATTTTAGCTAGGGAAAGCCATTACTTTAAAAGAAAAATTAGAGAATCATTGGAAATTATTAAACACCCAAACAATCTAAACAAGGATGGAGGCCTTAAAATTAGCACTACTTGGCTTCCGTCTATAGTAAACCAGAGATTAAGATTATTTAATCCATTTTAAATTTTTTAAGATTAAAAATTTATTTAACTACTAAATCTCAAAACCCTAAATACCTGGCCGACCTTTACTTATCTATGCAACTAATTACTATATAAATATGATCTTTTTCTCCTCATATAAACTTTACTATTCATCCTGAAGATGGATCCTGCTATGGATTCGAAACATCGACAAACTATTTTGGCTACTGTGGTTTCTCTGAGACCCTCCGACAACAACCACCGCAGAAATCTTGCTACAGATATTGTGTAAAGACCAAGCACATACCTAATACAAGTTCTAAAAAAGACATAAATTAAGTAATGACGTTGTTTCAACACAAAACAAGAATGAAAATATGACAGCAACGTAACAAATATAAAATAAAATATTATTTAGATTAGTTAATTGTCATATGAAAGGGTGTAACCCTTCATTTTACACACTCAAAGCCTATAAAGGAGAGCTTCCCTTATAATTATCAGCATCATCTAATATATTATTCATATTTCATTATTTAAAATGATAGTCGGATTCGACTACTAACGGACCAACCGAATTCGGTTGCTCCATTTGGTATCAGAGCGGCTCCACTCCTGCACTGAGCTCAGACTCAGCTCATCAATCCCTAATTGAGCTCAGACTCAGCTCATCAATTCTCCGCTGCTTCATTTCACCCATACCTCCCTCCTCCTGCTCATTATCCATCATCTCCCTTGGCGTATCACTCCTCCTACATCAGTGCCCCACTCCTGTTCACTTCTCCTTTGTTGCTCGCGTTGGACACTCCAACCATTAGGCCAACCATCCCTCGTGCTCCCTCCACGCTGCACCCACCTCCACGCACCCACCTTTGTGCACTCACCTCCTCCGTGCATCCCTTTCTCATCCCCACACCCTCGTGCACCTCCACGCATCCCCTATGCACACTCCACACTTCACCCTCCCCATTCGCACTCCTCTCCAAATCTCCCACACTCCTCTACTCCATCCCTCTCCCACACAAACCTCCATTCCTCCTCCCTCATGCTCCCCGCTCCCCTCTTCCCCCAGCTCTTTCACTGCTCGTGCTTCTCCCTCGGTGCTCCTCCTGCCTATGCATCACTGCCTCCCACAACCTACACGCAATCCTCACACCACCTCCTCTTCAGCTCGACTCCCCCTCTCGCTCGCCAGCCCACTCAACTCCTCCCTCCACCTCCAATCCACCAACCTTCCATACCCACGCAGCTCTCCCTACCCTCGCCGCCTCCTCACAACATCGTCCCCTCACACATTGTCGTTCCCTCCATCTCCACGCTAACCTGTAAATTAACAAAATAAACAATACATTATATTATATAATATATAATATAATAAAATATCACATTGTAATATATTTATAATAATATATTTTAAAAATATATATATATTATATATTATTATTATAATATTTGTCAAAAAAAACTATATACAAATATTATATAGTTTACGAAAAATAATAATAATATTAATGATAATTAATTAATTAATTAATATATTATTATTCAAATTTTCACCTCAAAAGGCCAAAAATAGCGTTGAAATACACACCTCTGCATACAAGGACCAATACCATGGCGGACCTGAAAGATAAAATCGAAAAAGTGGAGAAGGACACCAAATCCCTTGTCGTTAACCTAAAAGCCTTAAAGGAAAAGATGCAAAATAACAATACATTACTCAAAGACAAGCTTGTTCTGGTACTAGAAAGAAGGCTAGATGAAAATTTTGACATCCTGAATGAAAAACAAAAATATTTGGATGACAAAATGAGTACCATGACTCAAAACATAAACACTTTAACACATAACATGAGCACCATGACGCAGAACCATAATACATTAATCGAGATGTTACAAAGGCTCATACCCAGTCCGGACCAAGTCAGCAATCCAAACATGTTAGATGCCTCATTTCATGTTTCCATCCAGGAAACACTCACAAAGAATCAAGAATAATTGTGAAAAGAAATAAAGATTAACAATGCGACGCTTAAGCAAGAGATAGAAACACAAGTACTGCCAGAGATGGAGGCACAATTAAATAGCAAAATAGACGCTATCAGTAAAATAGTAGAGAGTAAGAAAACTAAAAATCACCACCAACAATGAAGCAATTCAAATATGTCATTTCATCGTCCAATAGTTCCGAGCCACCATCAAACCATAAGGCAAAAGGAAATCAACGTCGCCCTTACAAAGTGCACCCACCTAAGGCAAAAATAGAGTTGTCGAAATACAATGGGATTGAAGACCAATGCGTTGCTTGGATAAACAAAGTAGAAGAATACTTCGACATTTACAACATTCAATATGACAAGGAGAAGGTTAAATATGCGTCAATGCATATGGAAGGGTACGCCTATAATTGGTACTTATGGTGGAAGAGAGATAATTTTACGTACACCTAGAACTTGTTCAAAAATGAGTTTTTTAATAGGTTTCAAAAAATCAAAGAAGATGAATTTTTCAGTAAACTTACCAGACTACAACAAGTCAAAAACGTTGAGGAATTCGCTCATCAATGGGAATCCTTATCAACTTATCAACACGAGTAGTTGGGGTTTGACAAGCAAAGACTCGAAACCTATTTAGGGGGTCTTAAACCATACCTCCAAAAAGAGTTAAAGTTATATGACATACCTAACGTAGAAGTAGCAACACGTAAAGCAAAAGCCGCAAAACGCAAATTCGAAGGAATAAAAAGAGACACAATGTAGTATTGTGCAGATACTTGGTCTCCCGACCATCAATGCCACAAACCTCAATCATACGCCTATGAAATGGAAAATAGCTCAAAGTCATCTAATGGTTACTCTGATAATAAAAAGAAAAAGAAGAAAAACATATGTCGTCGATGCGGTGATGACTGGACATTAGGCCATAAATGTAGGAACAATGAGACAATACATTGCAAAATCATCAATGGAAAGGAAGTGCAAGTCTCTGAACAAGAGACCTCGTCCGATTCTAATACTGACACCGAATCAGAATGAAGAACGACACTAGGAAAATACTTGAGCTTTGAGGACAAAGCTTCCTTAAAGGTAGTGGCAATGTAACAAATATAAAATAAAATATTATTTAGATTAATTAATTATCATGTGAAAGGGTGTAACCCTTCATTTTACATGCTGAAAGCCTATAAAGGCGAGCTTCCCTTGTAATTATCAGCATCATCTAATATATTATTCATATTTCATTATTTAAAATGATAGTCGGATTCAACTACTAACAGACCAACTGGATTCGGTTGCTCCAAGCAATAATCTAAGCTTTGAGGACAAGGCTTTCCTAAGGGGAAGGTAATGTCACAACAATAAAATAGTAAATAATTAGGTTATAGTTCTATTAGTAATAGTAATTCATTATTAATTATAGTAATGAAGAGAAATGTCTCTTCAACATTTGATGGCCAAGCCATATTTAAGGCGGTCATACCCATTGTAATAAAGCATCCATTCAATTATCATATATTTATACATTATTATTTGAAGATAGAACATCTTCCTTCTTAACCTGGATACGGGCTAGCTTAACCTGGATACGGGCTAGGTCATTACACCCAGATACGGTGTAACAGGAATGTATTAAATCATATTAGGTAAAATTATATAAATATGATAGTATGGATTCCAAGTACGAAGCTCAAAGCCTAGCCCTAACTAATGAATGGATCGAAATGTATAGTGTAAATATTGATATATGGACTAAGTGGTTGGATTGTCATAATGACTTAAAAGCTATATAAATATCATGTTGAAAAATCATATAAATGGTCCAATATGATTGTGTAGAAAACGTTTAAGGGGCTATGATTCTACTAAAGGTGAAGAGGAAAGGGAACCTATAGGAGATTAAGTCTTCTTTTGCCACATGACATCCATAAAACTCATCCTCTTGTTTCCATTTGCCTTTAATGTGCCAATTACTTCATTTTGACTTGTTAAATCCAACCATTATGCATGCGTGAGGTTGGTGGGAAAGGGTTCTCATGTACCTTTGAAAGCATGGAATGAATATACTTTTATGACAATTGTAAGAGTCATTCATTTTATGGTTAAAAGTAATGTTAGTTTTCTTTTCACCAATTATCTCATCTCCTTTGGAGTCTATGACTCTTTTTTAATGAAAATTTGTTTCACTACATAGAGCTTTCATGTTGTTCCATCCATTACCATAGTCAATTAGCAGACTACGAAATTAACCAGAAATTAACATTATGAATAGGGATTACCAACATTGGAGGGAAGAGGATGGATATAGGTGAACATGGAGATTGGGCAACATAGATACCTTTACCCACTATTTATTTGTTGGTTCAAAATTCTTGAGAAACCATGAGTTGATTTATAGAGGGATTTATGATACTATGCAGTTGGTTGGGCTCTTTCTGCACACAATGAAAAGCACTATAAGGGTTGGATTTCCTGAGAGAACTATAGAGTGATGAAAAAAATAGCTTCCTTTTGTTGTCTAGGGTAGTGAAAGAGAGTGTTATGGTTGGAATGACTAAGTGATATTCATGCAATTGCTTAGTGGTGAGTAGATCTTCTCCCTAGTGGCCTCATAGCCCGGCTTGGGGGGGTATCCGTAGTTGATACTTACGACTGGGTGGAAAATAGTTCTTGCATAGCCAATTGCTTGGATCTTTTTCTTCTTAAGATAAGTTTTTTTGTTTATGAATCTGAAATGATTTTATTTTCTTCCTATGATGAATATGTTTGTTCACGCATGAAGTGTGTGTGGATAGAGATTTAATTCTGATGTGTTTCACATTCATCCACTTGCACATGCATATGTTAATTTATAATGACCCCTGGGGTAAATTTTAGAAACATGAAATTCATAATTAACTCCTCAAAATGATGGATGAAAATTATATAATTTGAAAATTAATTTCATATATATAAACATTTATTATCATTTTTCATTATTTAATATAGTGAACTCTTTGTTTAAGCAACTTGTTTCACTTACTTTATTACATCATATATTTTGATCTCCATGTAAACAAACGCATTATCAAAATAAAATAAGACTTATATTTTTTATTAACATAAATTTATCTTAGCCCACACCCACACGGGTGTGGCTCATTGGTGGTTACGTTGTTATGAAGTCACTTGTTGTAAATTGGAGGTTACGAGATCAATCCCACCCAGGTTTACCTGTGTCCCATGTCTTGCGGCAGGTGTGTGGAACCTAGGGTTATAGTTGTAGCGAGAATGGATCCCTGGACCCCGTGTCACGCGAGTACCAGCCCGGCCCCAATTGCCAATTCCCCTAGTCAAAAAAAAAAACATAAATTTATCTTAAAGTCTAGCAATTAATAATCTAGATGAAGGAACAAGAGTTCCTTACTAAGTAAATAGCCAGTAAAAGTAACATAAGAAATCCACAAATGACTAAGTAGTAATATAAAAATGTAATGTATGATAGATGATTAATAGTTACACAGGTTTGGGATTTATATAAGCTCGTCATGCACCTTTTCGTGAAAGGGCATGACTATTGACTTTAGATAATCTTTAATTAATAATAATGAATATTAATATCAATTTATTATTTTATTGTACATTGCCTTCCCCTGGGAAGGCAATGTAAAATAAAATACGCTTCAGTGACAGCAATGTCTGACTTTGCTTGAACTGTGTTCTTTGGATCATTTGTGACACTTAATGATAAGACGATACGAGTTATGGATTCCCCAGGAGAACTGTCGCATCGTATCTATTGTGGTCCATCCTAGATCTATTTTGATCGGACCTTTGAGATTATTTTGGGGAATGGGTCGTCTCAATTGTTGCTTAGTATGTCGAACTGTTTTCCTGTCAACATAACTCTTTTGTGAATGCTCATTTTGACCATGCCGTTGGTCAAAATGACGTTTATAATTGGGATGTGTGGAAGGCGTATGTGTTGTTTGTTTTCCTTCCTTTTGAACTGCGGCGAGGACTGCCTTCACTTCCTCGACTTTATTTCTTTGTGGGATAGGTATTCGTGTTTTTTGTTTTGTATTCTTATTTGTTGCTCTTGCTCGTCTGACATCATCTCTCCTCTATGTGTGTTCATTTCGACCTTGTCATTGGTCAAAATTATGTTTATAATTGGGATGTCAATAAGGAGTTCTTGTTGTTTGTTATTCGGCTATATTAACTTCTTTTTTATCTGTGATGATGACTGAATTTACTTCCTCAACTTGACTTTGTTTTTCGGAGAGTCCGGATGCTTCTTTCTAGATTTGCGCTATTTTATTCTCCAGTAAATTGTTTTTACTGTGAATCTTCTCGAACCTTTCATCTTGCGAATTTTTGTCATCTTTTTAAATTCTCGATTTGTTTCTCTAGTTCGTGATTAATATTCTTTAGGCACCGGTTTTCTTCTTGATTTTCTAGAATTCTTCTTTCGAGATCTTCATTGGACTGTTCCTTCTTGCGACTATGTTTCAGTTTTTTAATCTTCGTAATTAATGTTTTGTTATGATTTTGTAGTCGAAAAAGTTCTTTGGTATTGCTTGATAACACCTTGTTGGTTTTTGTAATTTCCAACTTATGTGTCTTCTTAATGTCATCATGTTGTTGCTAGATTTTTTCATTTTGTTGTTGATGTTGACATAACTTGAATTCTTGATTTTCTAACTTTCTATGGGCGTGCTCCAACTCATTATCTTTGTCCTTGATGAGTTTGTTTAAAATCTTTATTTGTTCTTCTAACTCTTCATATCGTCCATCAATTGATTCTTCGTCTATAGTTTGCGATAAAGGAACTATCACTGAGAAAAAATGTAGCGTTATTTTCTTCTTCTCATGGAAGAAGGTGATGCACTTTTTTTTGCATTGACGGAGAGAGTTCCTAGTGTTTCCAACCAGTTACAACCCAACATTAAGTCAATGAGATGGTAGTCTATAGCTCCAACGGTGAATTGAGCTGCAAAATGATAATCATCGATTTGTAATTGTACTTCTATTTTATCTTTGTTTGAATCATTCTTCATTGATTATTGAACTTGTACTTGATTTGCGACATCAATGTTTATAAAATTTTCCTTGTTGAATGGACAAATAGCGATGGCAATTGGACTTTCATCAAATATCCCATAAACTTCCAGCATCGCCATCGACACTTTCGTTGGAACGTTGAGAAATATTTTCTCTATTTTATTAAAATTTGTCTCTTCCATTTTTGCTTGTCTTCATTCCAGGCTTTGATTTGTTCTCTTTTCCCTTTTATATAATAATTGTATTTATTACAATTATTAAATAATAATTATTAATATTATTTATTAATAAAAAAATTTAGTATTTTAATATTATTATTATTATTGTAATATTTTGAAAAGTTTTATATATGTTGAAACATATAGTATAATAATAATATTATTATTAAGAAAAATATTTTTTTGAAATAGTGGAATTTAGGGTTTTAAATATAGTAGCAATAATATATTATTATAAATACTAATAATAATATTATTGCAATTTTTTTAATAAGTATTGAGGGTGAGAATGGCCTGAAGAGGATGATGGAGTATGGAAGATGGAGCAGCGGAATAGTCGCGAAGGGAGGCGCAGGTCGTGGAATAGGATGATGGAGTATGGAAGATGGAGCAGCGGAATAGTCGCGAAGGGAGGCGCAGGTCGTGGAATAGGGAGCAGGGAGAACGATGTGGTAAGAAACGTGGGCACGTGAGAGCGCAGTGGTGGAGGCAAGGGGATGGACGAGCAGGGCACGAAGAGATGATTGGGTTGGAGTGGGGCAGCGATGTGGTGGAGGTCATGGGCAACGATGGGGGCGTCGAGCTGTAGTGGGAGTGAGTGCAAGGTGTGCAAGGTAGGACTAGTGTATGGAGAGCGTAGGAATGAGGAGGGAGGTGGCGGAGATAGGACACGAAAGAAACAATGATGGGATGACAGCAATAGTGTGGACACGGGTGCAATGTATGGGATCACTAGAGCGTGGAGGTGTAACGCCCTATGGGAGAAATGGACGCAGTGTGGGATGGCAGTGGGAAATGGTGCAGCTGTGGAGGAGAATGTGAGTGAGAGGAATGCATCAAAGCAGAGGGAAGACAGGTCGTGAGGAATGGAGTGCAGTTAGAGATGTGGAAGAATGTGGCAGCGTGGAGGGAGTGTGGCATGACGAGCAGTCTGGGTGGAGAGGGATTGTCAGTGAAGAGGGAACTAGGAGCAACGAAGGGATTTGGGGGTGTGCAGGAAGAAGGGGTTGGAGAGGATCTGAGTGTGGCATGCAGGTGGATGGTAGAGGTGGTTGGAGGGGGAAAAGGAATGGAGGTGCGTGAAAGGAACGTGGATGAGGGAATGAAGGAGCGTGGAGGTTGGAAGGTGCATGACGCAGATTAATAAGGACACGTAGGTGTATGATAGCTGGTGGGATGTGTAGGGGAATGGAATGCAGCAGTGGGTGCTAAACTTATGAAATAAATGGCGAAGGGCTCAATTTTCAATTTTTGGTCAAGGACCAAGATTCAGAAAAATTCTGATGAATGATTGGCCAAGGGCTCAATTTTCAATTTTTGGTAAAGGACCAAGATTCAGAAAAATTCTAATGAATGATGATTGGCCAAGGGCCCCAATCAAAGTGGCCCAAGAAAGGCTCTGATACCAGAGAAGGAGCAAGAGTTCCTTACCAAGTAAATAGCCAATACAAGTAACCGTAAGAAAGCCATAAATTACTTAGTAATGTAAAAATGTAATGCATGATAAATGATTAATAGTTAAATAGGTTTGGGCTTTATATAAGCTCGTCATGCAATTTTTGTAAAAGGGCATGACTATTGACTTTAGATAGTCTTTAATTAATAATAAATTAATATTAATATTAATTTATTATTTTATTGTTACACTAGATCGTAATCAAGATCATATATTTTGATCTCCTTACAGACACACATTATCAAAGTAAAATAAGATTTATATTTTTTTGAATTAATCTTAAAGTCTAATTGTTAAACTCTCAATGATGGAACATTACCTCCTATAGTGTGGCACATAACCCCCTATATTGTGGTGCATTACATATTATTGATGTCGGCTTGAGTCTATTAATGGGTCTATTAATTGTTATTGCACAATTTTGTCTCATATATATAAAGAATGAGATATTTTCATTTAGTCATCATTATATCTTGTCTTATCTTATGTATTTAGTACAATGTGTAAGGAGGTTCCTCCTTTGAAGAGGATTGCTATTCATATTTTTTCTTCATTATTAAGGCATAAATTACTTTCTTTTACTCTATTTCTGCTATTTTTATGTTATTTCTGAGACTTTGTTGCATAACATTTGGTATCAGAGCTCTTTCCTTAGGACTGGTTTCTTCAAAACAAGTGACATATTCAGAATCTGAAGAAGAGAACCAAGTTGAATCAGATCTTGGTATTGAAGATAAAGTTCAAACATATCCAAATCTAGATCCAGTCCCTACTCCCAATTCTAGGACTAAATGGGCTCAACAAGTCGTTGAGGTTGTTGAGAACATGGATGGAGATTCATCTGACAAAAGAAGAACTAGATCTCAGTTTCAAGATGGGAGCCTTGAGATGTATAATGCAAATCCACTTCTCCTAGAGAGGTGTTATAAACTCTCAGAGAGATGCTACATGATGGTGAGGTTTAATCAACAATTTTGCAAAGTTGCTTTCCATGATCCACCAAGATAGGAAGCCATGGATAAGTAATATGATTCATTGAAGAACAATGAGACATTGGATCATGTCTCTCTTCCTCCAGACAGACTAGACAAAGTTAACTTTCTACATGGTAAATTGGAAGAAGAAATCTACATGGAAAACCCTAAGAGGTACACTGATGATTCTACCTTGACGTGCAAGATGAGGAATCGATTTTATGGGCTCAATCAAGCACCCAGGGCATGGAATCCTAAATTGAACTCTTTAATACTATCACAAAGGTTCGACAGATGTAAGTTTGGTTGCAAAAGCAATAACATTTCTTCTCCTATTTGTCATCAGATTGGAAGAAGGTGGAGAGGTTCACATGCACTGTACTAAGGAACTAGTGCACACAAGGACCATCACTTTACAATACTACTCTACAGAGGTGCAGACTGCAGAAATTTTTCACAAATTTTTTAACTCAGGAGAAATTTGTCTCTTGGTGTGAAAGCTTGATCAAGTTCCCTACTATTCATTTTGAGGGGGTGGAGGGGGTCCCATGAGGTTTTCCCCAATTCCTTGGTTTATTGAGTAATTACTTTTTTGCATTAGATTGTATGGGTGACTTTTGGTCTTAGTTGCCAGGGCCCAAGTTGTCCAAGTTTGGATTAAGGGGAGGTGTTATGATTAATTATAATCCTCCCTTGTCCACCATAGTCTAAATGTCAGTTTCCTAGCTTATGAGTATGTTTCCACTTCATCAATGCCATGGGGGAGTTATCTGGGACCCACCTACCACTTGATGCGCCAGTTTGCATGAGTTTAGGAGCTCTAAAGGCCAATACCTATAAATTAGGAACCCACATTGAGTCATGGGAGTCCCACCATTAGTTCAGCCTAGTATGTGTTGAGTTATGCTCTGATGGGCATCAATTAGTTCATCTTCAGTTATCCTAGCGCCACTTTGCATGATTTAGGGAGGTTAGGCGCCTTTGCTCACCTACCTTGGTCAGTTAACTAATTATGAATTGATACAGTTGTTTGGAGATACACTGGTGAGTCTCCAATGGTGATTTTCCCATAGTTAGTAATCTATGTAGTCAGTCCAAGACATGGGATTCGAATTTCCTTATTCGTATCATGGTTGTAGTACATACAGATCAATGATTATGAGATTAATGTTATGTTGTCAAATTTTTTCCTCTTGTCAGTATAATTTCACCATGATTGTTTGATCATTGTACAATGGATTTATTTTTCCTCCTTCAATCTTCTTCCACAGTGGGGTTCAATCCATCCTGAAGATCCTGAAGCTTTTCTAAATTAAACAAAGGATTCACACATCAAGAACCAACACCAAAGTTTGAAGCAGAATAAATTCATACCACCATATCACGTAATTCCTTGGTTGGAATAACCACTCCTCAAACTCTCAAGATAGAAAGTTATATCAACAAGAAAAAGGTAATAGTACTAATAGATTATGGAATTACTCTGAATTTTATTCATTGTAAGATGGCATAGACTTTAAATTGCTTTATATAATCAGCACCAGAGTTTCAGGTGATGGTTACGGATGGAGGAACTATAAATTGCTCAGGAAAATGCCATAAGATGGATCTCTCTATGGGAGAGTATGTCCTAAATAGCCCTATGATTGCAACTCCAATGGGAGAAGTTGATGTGGTCCTAGGGGTCCAATGGCTAGAATCCTCGAGAAAAATACCTTTCAATTCTCAAGAACTTTTCATGAAATTATTTCGAGGAAAAGAATTTGAGTTAAGAGGTATCATAGGGAAACCTGGTAAGATAATCAACTCTAATGGTATGACCAAGCTTCTACTGAAATAAAAAAATAAAAAAATAAAAAAAGTGTAATTGCACAATTTTTCTCATTAGACATTGTTATAATCTCACGGATCACAGAGGGTTACCAATAATACACATTAAAAACATACAAACATATCAAAGACAAGAGACAAGAACACATATGTGGAATAACATATTATATTGCAGTGAAAGGGTCCATACAAAACATAGAACTGAACCAAGTTATCATCTGGCTCAACAGCCTAATATATATGATTTACAAACAGTTACAAATAACTACCTATCGTTTCGGTCAACCGACATGACCTTATGTGGCTGACCTAATCTCTAATTAGTCGGTTGATCGACTTAGTCAACTTACCGACTAGCTCCTCCAACATCTCCCCCATGAACAAAACTGTTCTTCGTCCCGAAGAAACAGGGGAGGTACTCAAGAAAAAATTATGTGCCTATCTAAAGTAGTTATTTATTTGTTTGACTTTCATGGGCTGTGAAGTCGGATAGTTGGGCATTTCTGTACACAGACTCCACAATTGCTTCTGCTGTCACGGCCAGCTGATGTTGGAATTATGTCCAATTTTGCAGTACTTTCTGGATGTCGATGGTTAATGCTGTGAGGCTTGATAGTGTCGACATATTCTCTTGAATGGAAAGGTATGCTATCATTTCCATGTCGGGACCCATAAGCCGGTGTTTCTCTTCTGCTGTCTCCAGAAGTCTTTTCATCTGCGGACAGATGGTGTCTAATTTGTCCAAGCTCGGGATGCCTGTTGTACCCACTAGTGTGCTTGTCGCTCAAGCTTCTGCAGTTTGGCTGTTTCGAGCACAATTTGATCTTCGACAGTGCTTCTCAATGCTTCTTCTGTGCTCTTTCTTTTCTCCAGTGCTTGAATTTCTTGTCGAGTCTGTCGGGTCTGCTGGAAGACTTGCCTGTAATAAACAGGTCAGTCTCGTAGTACCCCTTCTATTATGACAGACTCCTCTATGTGATCTTGAAGCACTTTGTAAGATTTGGAGAAGGCTGTGTGTCGTTGCATCAGTGGTCTAGTTGTTTCTTATTTTTGTTATTCTCTTATGTTTTGCATCTATGTATGTAATGCCAACACCACGCTTTCAAACAGCTAATAGTCTTTTTCTAATGGCTTGTCGGTGTCGAAATCCGTTGATCCTGGTATCACAGATTGTGCTAGGTTTCTGCATTTTATTAGGAACTTGACTTGTTCTCTTTCAATGTCGTCGAGCTCCTTGCGTCTAGTCTGGCTTCTTATTTTTGCTTCGATAGCCAAAGTTTCCAAGAGTTGTCCCAACTCTCCGTCCTTCAACTTCGTTGTGTCGACTGTAATGGTCGACCCAAGTTGTCTAATGTGGACCATTGTCGCTTGTGATTGATGGTCCCTCTTCTTTCTGTCTCTCTTCCTCTTGTGCTTTTGTTTCTCTGCTTGCTACTGTACTTATGCGCCTATAAGAGTTAGATGTTTTGATGGTTGATTTTTCGGCAATGAATTATCTGGTTGTTGGTCTGCAACAGTTAGTGGGACTTCTAGTTGGGTCTGCGAGATGAATTCTATAGTTGGTTGTGTATCTGGTGGATTTTGTGTAGTGGGTTCAGATATAGACATTGTTGGTACTGATGGTTGTGGTAAATGTGGTTCAGGTGCAGATGGCTCGGTTGCAGGTTCTGGGTTGGGGGGTGGTGGTGATGGTGAATGGTCAGGTGTGATTGGTGTGGTGGGGATGTGGTCGGATGTTGGGTTCTCAATTTGTGGGGGTGAACCCTCCGGGATGTCGGAGAACAGTTCATCGATTTCTCAATTGATTTCTTCCATGTTCTCTTCTTCCTCATTTCTGGCTGGTTCATTGGCTGGTGGAGGGGGTGCGATGTCATTTGGGGTGAAGGATGAGGTTCGACTTGTGACAACTTGAGCTGTCTTGTCGGAGTTGCTCACAAATGTTGATTGCAAAACTCCCACAAACCTCGACTTCTGGGGTATTTGGCCAGGTTGTAAAGAAACAAGTTGTCTTGATCCACCAACTTCAAACAGAGGGAACTTGGTGGTGATCTTCTGTACAGAGGTAAGCAACTTAGGCAGTTTTTCAATGTATGCTTGGAAGTCTCTGTCTCAATCGAACCTCTCTTTCAGGGTTTTCAGCATAGCATTGTTGCATATGTCGACTGGGCTTATGGAAGGAAGCCTTGGAATTTCTTCCTATGTGATTTGAATAGGAGATGGGGGTGGAGGTGTTGATACTAGGTCGACAACATTTTCGGTTGTTGAGGTGTGTGTACTTTTTGCCTTCTTTGGTTGACCTTGTCGTGCTCCTGCTTCGACAAATTTTTTGAACTATGCATCGACCGAAACTTAGTTTGCTACGACGTCTTCAATGATGTCGACCACGGTAGCTAAAAGTTCCTATTCATCCTCTGAGTCTGAAAAGATTAGCTTGCGCTTCCCCTTTCCTTTTGTATCAGTTGATTTCTTCCTTACTGTTACTATCTTCTTTGCTAGCTTTTTTATTTTTTCTTTGGTTATTTCATACTCAAAGTTGTCGAACTCAATATCTCCCAGTTCATCCCCTTCCTCCTGATGTTGTGCTGGGCTAACATTTTTCTCAGCTGGAATGGCTACCTATTGTTCTGTCTATGTCCCTTCCCTTTGGGCTATTGGGGGTATGATTGTGATTTGTAGTCGATTGGTATCCTCTGCTGGGGTTTCCTCCGAGACGAAGGTGCTGATGTGAAGTCGGAGTTCATAATATTCTTCTTTTTCTTGGTGGGTGAGTGGTTCTTCTATCCCTAAGGTTTCTTCTTTGGCTTTTGCTGGTATCGACAGTTTTGTGCTAGACTATCGAGCTAGCTCACAGAAGATCTCTTCGACTGTTGAATAGTAGTCGAAAGTCTTTGCTTTTGCCTTGGCACCCTGCGTATACCAAACCGCAGTATGGTCAAGCTCCAGCTATATGTGCGCAATTTTTGGCAGACTTCGTCGAATGTTCTGGGGCACCCTCCATCTGGTCGTCTAAAGTTTGAGTTGTTGGAACCAGTTT
This sequence comes from Pseudotsuga menziesii, assembly GCA_001517045.1. Classification (NCBI taxonomy): domain Eukaryota; kingdom Viridiplantae; phylum Streptophyta; class Pinopsida; order Pinales; family Pinaceae; genus Pseudotsuga; species Pseudotsuga menziesii. The sequence goes on from LPNX010782590.1 coordinate 124,180, forward strand.
TCCAACAGTATTTTGTCGTTTTCCAGTTCCTTCAGTGTTCCAGTCTGGGCAAATGGTTTGAACCTTCACATATGGAATTTTGTGGGTTCTTGGAATTACTTGTCCCCGACTGGGCACAAGTAGTACATTACTATCCATATTATAAGGAACGGGAACCTTATAATCCCTCCCGACTCCTGGAACTTCTCATAGATGCCTTTGAGCATGTCGATGACATACTCATCCCATCTGTAGACTTTTCCCGTGTCGGCAATCGTATCCACTGCCTCCAGCATGTCCAGTTTTAGGTCGCTTTCCTGACCGATGGGTGTAATCCCTGTTGCTATGATTTTAGCCACAATTTGTGGCGTTCGGGCTTGTATCTGACTAATCATTAGCCCTTTTGAATTCTTTCCCGATGGTGTTCCAGTCAGTCACTCTACCAGCCCTTATTTTATGCCGACTGGTACGGGGTCACCTTGGTTGGATAGACTAGTCATTTTATATATCACTTCACCAGAGATCTCGACTAGCCTGTCGAAGTAGAATCTGTCGTTGTGGTATCATCTTATGATGAATTTGACTGTCGTTTCTTTTGTCACATCATTGGTCCCACCTGTTGTTACCTCTCAAAGGTACCCCAAATCCAATAAAGATTCTGAGAGAGCCATACATGAAGCATACTGTCACTAAGTTAGGAGAAGGAAATGAGTCTGCTGATTCTATTTTGGGAAACCACCTGACTGAACTTAAGCTAAGACATCATTCCTCAAAAAGGGCCAGTCTTGGGATGGGCACTCAGCCTGAGCTCCTTCAACTCCCTCAGGCTGAAAGTGATGACTGCAGGATTTTAGATATGGGTTCTATTTCAATAACAGCACAATTGGATCATGGTTAGATAACTCATGTCTAAATCCAGCTCATTCCTTAGTCCTCTTGTTTAAAAAAAAAAAATCAGGAATGGGCAAAATTTTTGTTTTTCTGTTGTTTTTCTTTTTGTACATAAATAAATTGTTTGTTTTTACTAGGTGTTGGTTTTCTTGCTTTAATGCTTTGATGTTTTTCTTTCTTTGGTTGTTTGCTTGCTGAAGTTTTCCTTTAGTACTTTGCTTTCTTTCCTTTTGGTTTTGAATAAAGAGGCAAACTTTTGGTTGCAATGGCAACATCAAGGTTCTTTATTAACTAAAATCTTGAGTGAAAGACTGAGCTTTAAAGCATAGAATGTTTTTTAGTAACTGTATTCCTAACCAGCAAGCATTCATTGAAGTTTCACTTAACCCCTGTAAATAACTCAGAAGTAAAAGAGGTATGGAATACTATTTCAAGGCTCCATCCACCTCACATTTAATATCCAAGTGGGGTGACAGCATAGGATCCACGGAAAGGAAGCAGAGTAAGACAGTGTATCATATAAATGATCCCATGCCATAATGTCAGAAAAGCTAAAAGCTATCAAGATTCAAAAATCCTGAAAGGAATAAGACATACCAAAACAAAGCTTGACAAGCATGAAATACTAAAATGGCCACGAGATCCTCTCCGTCCGTGAATTAAAGTATGAAGTATATTGTTCACACAAAAGGACACTATGGGATAGAGGATCCTAAATTAAAATTCAGTAAGAAAGGCCTGCAGGAGGACCCATATCAAAGGAATAAAACTTAAATAGCACAAAAGTGCAAAGTGGCATGGGAATGAGGAACAAAAGGATTATACTGCTTGCTATCTGTTACAATCCTGTGGTGTCCAAGCTGGAAACTACCTAAGGACAGGCAAATAAACCTCACATACTTGGCCTCAAAAGAGTTATTCAGACCTAAAACACTGCTGATGTTACCTTCTCCCGAAAGAATGGGCTTCTTCTGAGTAACTTAATGCATAATTTGGGCTGGCTTAGGAATGCAGACATCTAGAAGATTTCAATTTTAGTCAAACAGTCTTGAGCTGGGGAAAGGTTAATTCAGAGATCTGGAGTTCACCAGGTAGTCACCAATTGTTGCAGCTGCAACATTTTCCCAAAATTCTAAAAAATTGTTGGGACCCTCCTTTGTTTTGGATTAGCTTGTTTTTCTTCCCTACTTTGATGCAATGTTTTCTCAGAATGTTTTAACGCCTGAGTTGCTCCACTTGATGCCTTGGAAAGCCTTTGTAAACTAGCCTGATTGCTGCTGTCGAATGTACTCGAAACTTGTTGAAACCGGAAGTTGTTTGCTTGAGTTTTCCGCTGTTGCGGCTGTCTTTAAGTTCTCCCCCTCCCGATTGGAAAACCGTCCGACGGCCGATTCCTTTATTTACGGCGGACGTTTTATGATTGGGCATCGAACGCTTTGTCGATCTTTTATGCCGCCGTTGTGGACGGACTTTTAATTGCGACTTCTGGTTTTCTCCCGACTTACGTTTTTCGACTGCTTTAAAGTTTAAATCGGAACCTTTTACAATGTTAATTTTCCCATTGCGGAGGGATTTGGACTTTGCGCCTCCGATTTGAGATCCTCCCGACGTCCGACGCAGGTAGCAAAAGCGGAAGCTTTCACCATCTTCTGTTCCGTCGTTGCGGCTGTTTCTGAGTTTTCACCTCCCGATTGGAAAACCGTCCGACGGTCGATCGGCCGATTATGGCCCGCCATGCATGTATACCCGGCTTGGTAGACGCTATGCCCGTCCGCCGTTGCGGAGGGAAGAACGCTTTCGGTTTCCGAGCCAGGTTTCATCCGACGCCCGATCATTGCTTTATCGCACCTTGCTCACCATTACGGATGAGTTAACGCTAGAGCCTGCTGCCGTTGCGGAGGAGTTCACGATCTCGCCGCCCGATCCAGATTCGTTTCCCGCCCGATACGTCATGTCACACGTGCGGTTATTTTTTATATATACGGGGACAGGATTTGGGGTATTGTATTGTTATTTTGGGCCCAAGCTGTCGTGATCCTCTCCGTGCTATCGATCCCTCGAACCCCGTGGACTATCGTGCCGGTGCTTGCATCCAGGTGTCATTTGGAAGCTCAACCGTCCTCGCCCCGTCAGCTACAGGTCGCTACCAGGTAGGCCATTCTTGCCATGTTTGTTCCTTTCAAGATTTGTATGCTGCGGTTAGGTGTGTAGGAAAACCGTTTACATACGTGCAAGGGTCTACCGTTGTTTTGGTTTGCCATAGTCGATTTCTTTTGCCCGCCCGGCGTTTTGCGCCTTCATAGTGAGATTTTCCGGTTAGGTTAACTGATGGCGGTTAGGAGGGAGGGGCGTTTGTTTTCTTTTCATTTAAAACCCATGTATTTATCTTTTTGACCTCGGCCATATTGTTTCGCCGCGCGCGCGCAGTGGATGAAGGCGCGGTGCAGGCGGCCGTTATGCCGCCTGCACCTGGTTTTCCCTTATAATGATGAGGTCCGGAGAGAATTTTTGATGGGGTTTTGCTTGTGATTTGTCGATGGTTCCTCCGCTGGTCAATTTCCCCAGTATGTTTGCCTGGTTTCGAACTCCAACCTCTCGCCCTCGTCGTCCCGCGCAGTCCAGCGTATCTCATTTCTCTGAAACCCTAGGTGGTCAAGAGGGCTGTGCTGTTGTGGTGGTTTGTTTTTGTTTTAAGGATAGCATAGATAGTGGTGCTGGGGAGAGCGTCGCGTGCAGAAAATCGATGCTAATGCCCGCAGCGTATATTCGAATTGATGTAATCACCTCCCACGAACAGCATTGTGGTCAAAATGTTTAGAAGGCTAGCATGATCTTCATATGTATAACCCGTTTCTTCATCCGCTGGGTTTTATGGTCAAAATATGGACCGGCACGAGCTTGATGCGTTCAATCCTTCTCTATGTTTGCTATGCAATATAATAATAGCTTAATGTTGCACCTTGCATATGATCTACATGTTTGCTTAAATGTATTGCTATCATGGGAAAAGTGGCATGTTGCAGAATAATGTAGATTTAATACTGGCATAATTATGGTTGATAAGCTTGGTATTATGCAACAGTGGTAGATTGTTGAGAACTGTGTATGCTTCACATAAATCAAGTCATGGAATATTGCACCCTAGTCTCAAGGCATTATAGAGCTATGCAATGCATGCATTTGTTGCACTGAACATTATCATACTAGACATAGGATAATAGCACATTGCACAGTATTGCATACCAGTTTGACTACTCAACTCAAAGGGCTTATGCCTTAGTTCCATTAACTAGTTACTGTCATGATACACTTGAGAAGGAATAAAACTGCTACACAATGTCTGAAATTCGAATTGCTTAATGTCACAATGTTATACATGGCAGGAGGAACTTACAATGTCCGAAAGACAGAAGAAGAAGGCCCCTATGGTCGAACAACAACCAAATATAGAGGTCGTCACAAAGACTGAATATACATATGAAGACACCCAATGTATTTCTGGTGTGGAGCCTGAGTATAAATGGGGTGACATATATAGACTGATTTCCCGCAAGGAAGTTCCTGACATGGGTCTTGAAGAAGAACCCATATATGAAAACATAGAAAAATCCGCCATCATGAAGGTGGCTACAAGACCAGAGCTGTTCCCTTGTTCTGAGGTGATTAGATGGATTCTACCCCATACAAATACAGCCACAATGCTCATAGGGAATGTGGAAGGCCAGGGCTATGCTGCATTTAGCCCAGGGTATGTGGCATTGGCCTATCATCTGCCAGAACCTCAAATCTTTATATCTGATGCTTGGCTGGATAACATCAGAATGGACCTGGTGGAAACCCTCAAGAAGATGCTCTTGCAGGGAAAACTTTGTCGGTACAGAACATCCGATGAATATGACACAGCAAGCTTGAGGGCTCCATACAGATTTATAGCCCTGATGCTTAACAGGATCTTCGAGAGAGCTAATGGCAGACTCTTCAAATTTGAATGGATACCCATTATGTTCCACGTAGCAACTGAAGGAACAATATTTAATTGGGCCAGCCTTGTATCAAGCAGTCTTTCTTCTTGTTTGGCCGCAACACAGGGAGGAGAAGCCAAGAAAAAGTCTGAATTATACATGAGCTTGATATTGGTAGATTGTATACTGTGCAACCAACCTTTCCCTGGTCTCAAGTGTGTCTGTGACAGGGAAAGAATTCCTATATACGCTGCTTACAAACCACTGTGGGCTCAACAGTACCATAGCCACTACCGGGAGGTCTGCGAGCAATTCATCATGCCACTCTACACACTCATCTTTCGGAAGGAGTGTGACTGTATGTCGGAGGAGGCCATGCGGGTAATAGAAGAGCATGCAGATTATTTCATGACTGAGAATGGCATGTACATCAGAATGTTTGGTGGCACGAAATGCCCCTTATTGCTGCCCAAATACGCAACAGATTATGTTATTCATAAAGAGGCAGTCAGGCAGGTATTCATTGATGGAATAGGGATTTACCTTTTTGAGCAAAAGAAGGCTACATATCCTCCGCTGCCATTCAAACTAGGTAGCTACAGATTTTCCAAGGTAAAGCAAGCTGCGGAGTTCATAGAAGAATTGGGGAAATTCCATTTTGGTGAGATGACTTTTCGAAGGAATGATACTCACGGTAGAATGGCAGAGCACTGTAAAGAACATAAAGTACATTTTGAGTACACTCACCACTTTGACAAGGAAGAATCTGTCTTCCGAAGTGCCCCTAACTTGATAGCTCTGAGAAGGAGGTTTAAGCCTAAGAACCCCACCAAGGGTGGAAAAGGGGCTGAGCAAGCCAGAGCTGAGCAGGCCAAAGCTGAAGAAGGGGCCAAGAGGAGACGGGAAGAGGCCCAGAGGCTAGAACAAGAAGCTGCATAAAGGAGAAGAAGAAAAAAGAAAAGTTGCCCAAGAAGTAGCTAAAAAAGCACAAGAGGCAGCCAAAGAAACAGAAGAGGCAGCCAGACTGGCAGCTGAGGAAGCAAAAAGAAAGCTAGAGGAAGAGCTCCAAAAGCAGGAGGCTGAAAAAACAGAGCTGCCACAACAATCAATTGCTAAAACATCAACAGGACAGACCCAGGAGGAGGCAAACCCCGAGGTACAAATCCTTCAAGTACCTGCTGCTAGCACGCTTGTGACCCCTACGCTCCAGCTAATACCTTTCACTTAGAAAAAAGGAGAGGAGGTTCCCGACTTCAGCACTGTCTATTATGATAGGGCCACCAAAAGAATAATGAGGAGGACGGAAAAGAAGGTGGAAGCGAAAGATCTATCAAAGAAGATGGTCACAGATACCGCTGTCATGCTAAGGACGGACAAGGATACTAGGTTCACGATAAGAGCAGGGGCTGCCATGATTGATGCATCCGAGGACAACATAAACAGGGTGATGATTGAACTAGATTCAGTTAAGAAGACCTCTGCTCAGCTAAAAGATACACTAAGAAAAGAAAGAGATGAAGGTAATAGACTCAAGAGGAAATATGAGCACATGCAAAGGGAACTGGAATCCTCAAAAGTTGAATTCTATACCCTTCAAATGGAGATGCAAGCAAAGGGAACAGCACAGGAGTCCCTAGAAAACGTACAACAGGAAGCCCAAAGTCTAAAGAGTGATAAGGAGCAATTATTGGCAAAGGTGATAGAACTGGAAGAGCAGCAGAAGGTCATCTATGAGGCCAGTGATTCACAGGTTCAAGAGCTGAAAGGGAAGCTAGCTTCTCTGACTACTGAGCTGGAGGCAGCCAAGGAACAGCAAGTCGATTTGCAGCCATTTAAAGGATATATCCTGGCTCAAAAAGCTCAAATGCTACAGCTGCAGACGGCTCTGGAAGAAGAGAGGCGCAAAGTCCTTCAGATTGACAGCAGGCTGGAAGAGATCATGGAAACTTCCTCATACTTCATTGATCGATCTCAGGAGGTTCTTGAGGTCTTGAGTGCCAGAATGGCAAGGCCTGAAGATGATGCCGAGACTCCAGAAGGGCTACCAGTAAAAGACCATCAATCCCTCAAGAGGGACCATAACCTAGTAGAGTTTGCCATCAGTACTGCAGAAGATTTCAAGATGGCTGTAAAAAGGACGCAGGGAGCATGCTCAGAGTATTTCAGAAGGCTCCTGAATGCGTACAATCGATGTCAAACAGAGGCTGAGCATAGGCTTGAAGAGTTCCCGGACCATGGGGCCTTTATGGAAATATTACAGAAAAGATATCAAGATGCAGAGGCCCGAACTTAGCAGATTAGAGCCATTGATGACCTAGTACTGAAGAACGAGGTAGGCCACGCAATCGTTAGCATGCAGTTCCTGGAAGATCAACTTCGGTTAAGCCCAGCAAGGATCGAAGCCATCAAGAACCAAGTTGACAAGTTCGAAATCAATATTCAGTTCCTGGATCCATGTGCATTTAAAGGCATTGCCGCTGAAGCAACAGCATGGAAGAAGTTCTTAGATGGTCAGGCAGGACCCTCCTCATAAAGGACCGGTCTACTTTGTAATAATTTTGTAATTTTGTAAAATATTTTTGAGAAATGAAGCGTTGGGAAAGCAAAAGGTTGGGAAGCCCAAAGGTCATTTTGGGCATCCCAACCATTTTGACCCTTTTGTATAAAAGTAGGAAGCATAGAAGGGAAAGGGGATTTTTTCCCAGTAATACTGGTGATGATATATTGTAATAAGAACTACTTCATTTTGCAATAGAAATTACAGTTTGCCTGTTGAAAGAAGATCGGTGGGATTTCAAATGTGTTGCCATGGATAGTTGAAAGATGAACTACTTTGTTTTTCAGCATTGTGTCCATGAATCGTGAGATCGTTCTAACTTATGACCTATGTCTTGTTTAAATGATTTCTGATTTATTTTATGAAATAACCACCATGAGTAATGCATGCTTATCATGAAACAATTAGTTATCTGGTTGCGGAAATATCTTTCATTGTTCATGCTTGTAAAAGTAAATGTCAGCTATCTGTAATTGCTTTTATCATGTGTGCACATCGACATTACTCATATATATTAAATATAAGTTGGATCCCCGAGGATAGGTAGATAGGGATAGATAGATAGTTAGGTCATAGATGCATGTGTGATTCGAATGTTGGTGAGCCTAAGACGAGAGGTAAGAACCTGCGCATCACATTGTGACTGCTCCCTGCATTCTTCACCACCCTGCATGTTTAGTTCGAATTCTTGCATAGCATTCTTAAGTTAAAATACAAATTCCGGTGGACCAGGCCGCAACCGGTAAATCCTTTGTTTGTGTTTGACCTACAGTAGTCGGACCGCAAAACCGGACGGATTCCCTATACCAAACAATCAACGAGCTAGTTGGGAATGTTGATTGGGGAGAATCCCTTTCTGTTGTCGCCTGCGAATTTGTCGTCAGTTGTCGAACTGACGCTCATATCAACGACCTTCGTACCTTTGATTATTCTATTCGCTTTAAGCATTGTTTCGCTGATCATTGTTCTACACAAATACGTTTGTCTGGTAGACTTCCTGGTAGTTTTGTCGATTTTGTAAGTTTAGGTGGCAGTCGGTCATGGCATGATTTTTCACTTCACGGATAGCACACCAAGATGCCTTATCGTTTTTCATGTTAAACGGGCAATCTTTTGTTGTGTGTTCTCCATGTTCTTGGAAAATGTCGCAAAAACACTTTGTTTGCACAAATCAAACATCCTGTCGACAGTTATCTTTTGAATGTTCGGTCATTGAGCATTTTGTGCACCAGACGTCCTAACTCTTAAGGTTTAGCTCTTTTAATTATTTCTACATGATCTTGAGCTGTTCTTCCAGTCTAGTATCTGTGGGATATGTTGGAAAGTCTTCGTCCATCTCTACTTGTAGGCCTTTAGTAAGCGCATCGTCGTATGTTTTGAACGTCTCCAAGCTTATGTGCCGCCGAATTTTCTGTAATAGACCTGTAAGGAACCACTGAATTAATAGTTGCTCATCAATTACATAATCCAATTGGTTGAGGAGGTCTTTCCAGCGTTTGTCGTAGTCGCGGACAGATTCTGCTGGCTATTGTGATGTTGTTTTTAATTTCTTAGCTGCTAGATGTTTTGCATCTGAAATTTTAAAGAACGACAAAAATTGCACTTTGATTTCTACTTTGGTTGCTTGAGGGGTTCTTTCAGTAAAGGTCATATACCATGTTAGTGCTCTCTTCCTCAAGGCACCTGCAAACTGTGCCATCTGTCTATCTTCATCTGTGACCTGGTTTGCCTCCCATGTCGACTCACAGACGAACCAATGTCGTCTAGGATCTTCATTGCCCTCATATAGAGAGATATGCGCTGACCCGTGACCCATGTCGGATTCGTTGTTGCTGTCTTCTTCAGGAGGTGGCTGCAGTGGGGGTGGTGGTGGGGGTAGTGGGATGTTTTGCTTATTTCTTTGTGCAGAACTATTGTCGACAGAACTCTCCTTCTCGTCGGTTGTTTTGTTTGTCATTTCTTCTCCTACAAGCAGTCGATCGGGGTCGACTTCTCATGTTGATGTCCAACTGCAATTATTTGTCTGCAGGTCCAACTTTTCTGTATTCTCCAAAGCTGTATTTGGCAGGGGGGGTGCTCCTTCATGTGTCGAGTAAAGTAAGTGGATACTTCGGTTGGAAGGGTATGCCTGAAGCATGACCCAATTTCCTTCTTCTAGTCGACGTATCACTAAATGATTATCATCATTTACTTCGCCGTCTAGTTGGCTCCATATACCAAACTCACCAGCTCTTAGTCTTAAATCTTCTTCGACAATGGCTTGCATTCTGGTACTCGGATTCATTGGAGATAGAGGTCTTACCTCTTAAGGAACTTCTATTTGGAGAGCTTCTCGCTACGCTATCCACAAATCTTCTTCCATGGGTGATGCCTCTTCCTCCACACCTTCTTCCTATCAGTCATGACCCGACTCTGGCGGATTTATTTCTTGGTCTGTCACCCTAATACTCATTCCTCTTTGCAGTGCTATAGCTCTTTCTCTTCTTTCTTCCCTTCTTTTTCAGACTCTTCTCTCTCTCTATTTTTTGTAAATCCGTCGTACCTTTATGTGTCACTGTCCATTCGATTTCCTTCTTAGGTTGAATTTTCATCACTGGTGGTGGTATCTCTTGTTTAGTCAACTAGAGTCCTGTTTACTTTACCCCGACATACGACCAGCTACCCCCACCCCCATGGCCTACCCGATGCTTTAGAAAGCTCGGATAGTTCTATTTATTTGCTTAGGAAATATTCCCACTCCCTTTCGGCAATGAATTTCTCCCACTTCTTTTGTTTCTCCGCCCAGTTAGAATTTTGTGGCGGTTCGCGTAGTGATGGACGAGATTCGACGATATGACCCACTCATTTTTCTATCAGGAATTTGAACAACAAGGTCGGTAAGGAGCACATGAACTACTCAGTAAGGTCTGTATAGAATTTCTTCTGAATGGTTTCTACCGAAGTTCTTTCTTCTATAGCTTGCTCCTCGTAGAATTCGTCGGTGATCTTTTCAAACCACTCCGACAGGTTTGTTCTTCCCCCTCGAATCAATTTCTCTAGTAGCTGTTGGTCTTTAGTCGCTTCCGGCTTTTTCATCCAGAAGTTTCTTCAAAAGCTGGGGTGTCGATTCTACAAACTTCTCATGGGTTTCGGTAAAGAATCTTTCCTTCGCTTGAGCAGTCGTTAATCTATTTCTCCGTGCGTAATTCTGCAAGTAATTTGCTATCTTACGCTCCCACCAGTCCTTAATCTCATGTTCTGATATCTGCTTCTATTCATCTCAGAGATGTACTACCAGCAATGGAACCAATGTTGTAATCTCACGGATCACAGAGGGTTACTAATAATACACATTAAAAGCATATAGACATATCAGAGACAAGAGACAAGAACACATATGTGGAATAACAGATTATATTGCAGTGAAAGGGTCCGTACAAAACATAGAACTGGACCAAGTTCTCATCTGGCTCAACAGCCTAATATATATGATTTACAAACAGTTACAAATAACTACCTGTCGGTTCGGTCAACCAACACGACCTTATGTGGCCAACCTAATCTCGAATTAGTCGGTTGATCGACTTAGTCGGCTTACCAACTAGCTCCTCCAACAGACGTCCAAACACCTAAATTGTCCATCTCTCCAAATCTACAGCAAGTACTTGACAATAATTCCAAGGTATTTGATAATATCCCCATAGGTCTCCCACCTAATCGAGATCATGTTATTCACTTGGTTCCAGGAAGTGTCCTTCGAATATCAGGCCTTACAAATATCCATATGCCCAAAAAAATGAAATTGAGCATACGGTCGCCAAAATGTTAGAGATTGGAATAATTCAACCTAGCCAAAGTTCTTTCTCTTCTCCAGTAATATTGGTTCACAAAAAAGCTGGATCATGGCGTATGTGTGTATATTATAGAGAGCTCAACAAGCTCTCTATTAAAGATAAATTCCCCATTCCAGTTATTGAAGAATTGTTAGATGAATTACATGGGGCAATTTGCTTCACTAAGTTGGATTGTCGCTTAGGCTATCATCATATCGGAATGAAGAAAGAAGACATTCCAAAAACAACATTCTGAACTCATGAAGGCCATTATGAGTTTTTAGTCATGCCTTTTGGCCTTACAAATGTGCCTTCTACATTTCAAGGTTTGATTAATTCCATCTTCAAGCCCTTTCTTTGAAAATTTGTGTTAGTATTATTTGTTGATATACCGATCTACAATAAATGTTGGGAAGCCCATGTTCAACATGTTGATAAGGTGCTCACACTATTGGAGGAACAACAATTGTATGCAAAACCATCCAAATGTTTCTATGGAGGACAGGAGGTGGAATACCTGGCTCATATCGTCTCTCATGAAAGCGTTAAGGTAAACCGTAACAAAAGTAAAGCAATGTAGGAATGAAGATCCCTACAACCCTAAAACACCTTAGGGGATTACTCGGGTCGACAAAATATTATCACAAGTTTGTTTAGAGTTATGGGCGAATAGCAACACCCTTAACAACACTACTGAAAAAGGGTGAATTTTCATGGACTCCAAACACAACTAAGGCCTTTGAAGAACTCAAAGAGGCCATGTGAAGAGCTCCAATCTTTGCTACACCAGATTTCACAAAAACTTTCGGCATGGAATACAATGCATTAAGGAATGGCATTGGTGTTGTTCTAATGCAAGATGGAAAGCCCCTTGCCTTTGAAAGTCAGCCAATCAAGGGGAAGAATTTACACAAACCAATTTATGAGAAGGAAATGCTAGCAATTCTATATGCCTTGAAGCAATGGAATCCATACCTCAGAGGAAGACATTTCAAGGTTAAAACTGATCATGATAGCCTTAAATATTTCTTGGAACAAGGACTATCTTCAGAAGAGAAACAAAAATGGGTGACAAAGATGTTGGGCTATGACTTTGAAATCATCTACAAAAAGGGGAAGCAAAATGTTGTGGTAGATGCACTCTTCAGAAAAGATGACGATGTTGAAGCATTGATCTACGCTACCTCCATCATCAAACCAGATTGGATAACCGAAGCAAGGGATGAATGGAAGAATGATTAAAAAAATCGGATATTCATTCAAAAGTTGTAGTAGGATCCTAGCGCCTCTAATACATTTATGTGGAAAGAAGATTTGTTATGGTACAAGGATTGCTTGTATCTTTGCAATAGTTCCCAACTCAAGCAAAAGATACTTTTGGAATTTCATTCATCACCAGTAGGATGGCACTCAGGTTTCTTAAAAACCTACCACATAGTCAAGAAATATTTTTTTGGGACAGTCTTAAAACTGATGTTCAAAAATTTCTGACAAAATGTTTGGTTTACCGACAAAATAAAGTAGAAACAATTAAGACCCCAAGTCTTCTACAACCACTTGTCATTCCAAGCCAACAATGGACAGAGGTCTCAATGGATTTTATCACAGGTTTACCAAAGTCTGAAGGGAGGAGTGTCATCATGGTGGTTGTTGATAGACTTACTAAATATGCACACTTTTGTGCGCTATCTCACCCTTTCAAAGCTAGCACAGCCACCACTGCGTTTATGGAGACAGTCCAAAAATTACATGGTAATCCAAATATTATAGTAAGTCACAGGGATCCCATTTTCATTGGCAACTTTTGGAATGGATCATTTTCTTGTTTGGGTACTCATTTGTCTCATAGCTCATCTTATCACCCTCAATCTGATGGACAAACAAATATAGTGAACAAATGTTTGGAAAGATATCTTCGATGTTTTGCAACTGATAAACAAACACAATGGGTCAAGTGGTTACCATTAGTAGAATAGTGGTATAACACTTCCTTCCATACATCAACAAAAATGACTTCATTGATGGCACTTTATGGCTATCATCCACCATCCATCACATCTTCACTAACTCGTCCAAGGTTCAAGCAATGGAAGACCACATGGAGCATTAACAACAAATTCTTCAGCTCTTAAAAGACAACTTGACCTTGGCACAGAATCAAATGAAACAACAAGCAAATCAACACCGTCGTGAACAAAGCTTTGATGTGGGGGATTGGGTGTTTTTAAAACTACAACCATACAAACATGTCCTTGAAGAACACCAAGAAGAATAAAAAATTATCGCCTAAATATTACGATCCCTATAAGGTGCTACAAAAGATTGGTAGCATGGCCTACAAATAGGAACCGCCTGCATTTTCATGAGTCCATCCAGTTTTCCATGTTTCTTGTTTAAAGAAGGTAACCGGTGACAAGCTACTCGTTCAAATGATATTTCCAAAACTTGACAAGGAAGGAAAAATCATCTTGGAGCCTAAGCAATCACTGAAACTAGAACCAACCATCTTCGGAATTGATCGATTCCAAAGTATCTCATTAAATGGAAGAACCTCCCGTGGAAGATTCAACATGGGAAGACAAGCCCTTTATACAGCGACAACCATAACTACTCCAGCATTGAGGACAACACTTTTTGAAGGGGAGGGGACAACACTTTTTGAAGGGGAGAGACATGTTAAGTCATCAATGATGGCACACTACCCACTATAATGTGGCGCATTACCCCCTATATTATGGTTTGCATTACCCACTATATTATGGTTTATTGCATATTATTAATGCTGGCTTGTGTCTATGAGTTGTTATTGTACACCTTTATCTCATATATAGGAAAGATATATTTTCATTTAGTCAACATTGCATCTTGTCTTGTCTTATGTACTTACTACACTATGTAAGGAGGTTCCTCCCTTGAATAGGATTGCTATTAATCTTTGTTCTTCATTATGGATTACTTTCTTTTGCTCTATTTCTACTATTTTTATGTTATATCTAGGACTTTGTTGCATAACAATAACCGTTCGTAGTCTAGAGATGAGGCACGAAAGTTTCCCTAATAAGAGTTTCAAACCTCATTGAGCTTGCTCCTCATTGTTAATGTAGACTCGTGATAATATGGGGCTGGCTAATGAAGCCAAGTGCATGTCCTAGGTGTTCTTTGACAATCTTGCTCCTTGTTGTTAATGCAAGTGTTCTTTGACAAGCTTGCTCCTCGTGATAACATGGGGCAAGCTGATGAAGCCAACTTCATGCCCTAGGTGTTCTTTGACAAGTTAAAAGTTAAAGAGACAGCCAACTTCATGTCCTGGGTGTTCTTTGACAAGTTAAAAATTAAAGTCCCTTGGACAGTATGATTGTCCGAGGGCAAACCGATGAAGCCAACTGCTTGTCCTAGGTATTCTTTGACAAGTTAAAGTCCCTTACGCACAGCTGCTGATCGAAACAGTGCTGTCTCTGACCATATGCTATCATGTGTTAATGTAGTGTTTCCCCAATTTACTGAAATAAAAAATCATAAATTTAAATTCGATTATGGAGAAATATTAAAAAATCAACTAATATTGTAAAAGAACTTTTATAAAAGATTAATTATTTATTCACGTTGTAATACAAGCTAGAAATAAATTTAATGTCCATCCGTTATCTTATTATTAGATGCATGCTAAAACGTTTTAATTATTAGATGCATAATACAACGTTTTAAGTTCAAAATGCTGGATGGTTTAGTTTTTTCCAAATGGTATCGAACGAGTACATGAGTAAACCCAAAAAATGAGGTTGGGCATTGTAAGCAGTTGACTATTGTTGTTGCAGGGTTAAAAATTCATATACTGTTATAGCTTTGGGAAGTTCAGAAATTTAACAACTTTGGATCCATTTTGGGGAACTTCAGAAATTTAATAACTTTGGATCCATTTTGGGGAACTTCAGAAATTTAATAACTTTGGATCCATTTTGGGGGACATCAGAAATTTAACAACTTTGGATCCATTCGGAAACTCTGAATGGACTTTATTTTAATTAACAGATAGAGAAGTTACACAGAGATTCAAAGATCGGGACCTATTAAAACACCACACTGCATGTTAAATAGAGATTCAAAGGATTTTTAACATACTAACGGAGATTGAAATGTATCATTTCATGTATGTATAATTACCTTGTTATTAGAATTAAGCTGCTTACTTTACGAGTAGATGAGTTCATTTCATATATGTAAATTTACAGAGATATTTCAACGTTGAATAGCATCATATTTACCTATCCAGGTCCCTAAGTTTACCTAGTTTAAGATTTGTTCCATAGCATCATATGATTGTAAAGTTGTCACCATTCCATGGATCATGGATATGTATATGCATAACCCAACTTCTTTTTTTTTATGTCCAAAGAAAACCTCGTAGCATCCCCTCCTCTTGCATCCCCTCCCTCTTCTCAGAATATGCTGCTAGAGAGTGGCTCAACCACCAGCCACAATAACAGTTGGAAACTAGCAGGGCTTGGCCAAACTCAAACCTCAGCGAGGCTAAAACCAGAGACCTCACAGCAAACTCCGCCTTGGAACAGTGCATTCAAACTGATTGAACTAACCCACTGTGCTGTACAAACCCAACATATTTGCAGGATGACCCATTTAAATGGAATGCCCAACTGGTCAAATTTTATTATTGCATAGAAACAATAGAAATAACAACTTACACCCTACCACTAAGAGCTCTGAGTTATTTCCCACGGGTTAGAGCGATTGGTAATGAGTAATTGAAATAAGTTGTAAATGGAAAGGTCGCGAGTTCAAATCCCTCATGGATACTTAAATAAATAAATAAAAAGCGCTCCGAGTTATTCGTTTTGCATAACAGGAATGTTTTCCAGCATCGAGGTTTTCTTATTTATCTTTGCCAAATTGTCCCTCGATCAACACTCATTCATTCTTCATTGATATTCCATATTTGTTCGAAGTATGAATCCATTTGCTTCCTACACCTTTAAGAGTATGGTAAGCTGTCGTTTATCAGGAAAGATGGCATCATCTATATAGACATTCAATTAGAAAAGACTTCAAAGATGCAGTACATTTTTACACCTCAGAGAGCTAAATAGATCATACAAGGACCATTAACAGATTCCGACCTAAAATGCAGATGCTATTTAAAAAGGAAATATGGGGAGTACAGGTTAGTCTTCCAAAAAATTGTATACAAATGGCTTCAACTGCCTTTTCAACACTAACAGATACATATGTTTTATCCAACAAATACAACCTACCGCGATCAACAGTCCTGAGATGAAAATTGAGGATAGCACAGCACTGTCAACCTTCAAATCTTGCAGGAAACATAGGAAGCCTCAACTGTGTCAGTTTGCCTTCTTCAAATACTTGAAATCTGATCTGATTGAATATCTGAACAAATATCTGTAATCTGGTTATTTGAAAACAAGGAATGTGAAAAGATTTTGGCTAGCCCAGTGGCATCCTCTTCCTTAAGCCTAGTCCCTTGTTGACCTACAACAACTGCAGCAACTCTAGCAGCTAAATTACCTATGCCTTTCAAATTCGATGACCCTCTCAATATTCCATATAAAATTCCAGCCGCATAAGCATCACCTGCTCCACAAGTATCTACAGGAACACAAGGTGAAGGAGGTATGTATATAACTTCACCTTTTACTGCAATGTAGGAGCCACTTGCACCATCTGTGACAGATATGAGGGGAGAATAATAACTTATATGTTTTGCAGCTAATGCTGGACTTTTGCTTGAACTAAAGCCACACAAAGCCCTTGCTTCGTTACTATTTGCAAACACAATATCAGCATGCTCAACTATAATATCCCTGCACAAAATAACATCATGGGCACGATATTACAACATGAAAGCAAAGAAGAATAAGAAACTGACACGTTTTTTTCATTGACACTTCTTCCAATTTGTTAACGAAAAGAAACCATTCTCAACTCTCTACAGGGAACTGGGTCACCAATCCCCCATCCAATTAAATCTACCTATCTTATTGGGACATCTATGGTGTTGTTTCTTGAAATAATGCAAATGAATTAGTGAACAACTCACTCATTTTACTTATGTGGTGAAAAAAATACTCAACTTAGAAGTCCTAGATATAATGTCATTTCTAGAGTTTATGGTCTCTGTTTCACTAAACAGAAATACTCTTCAAAATCTTCTGAATATGATTCATACCAAAACTTCTTGTGGTGCCTTGTTACACATGACACATCACTTGCAGTAATTGCAACCAGCACACCATTTTTGTGTGCGGCCTCACATGCTTGGGCAATAGCTTCTATTGTCTGAGGAAACTCCCATAAGTAACCCTCCACTACCAAAATTCTTGATTTGGAAATCAAATCAGACAAAGATGAATCAAAATTTATGATGGAGGACATGCCCTGCAAACAAAGGAGCATGCAACTTTATCATTAATTATTAAAACAACTAAAACTCTATGCAATTTACCAAAATTGCGCATTGTCTGGGCTTCAAAATAAGTTCAACAGATAAGTTAAGAGCTTAGCTTGAGTGATAATGAAAAACCCAAGAGAATATTCATGTCTGCCAATCAAATTTCCATAGCAAGTCAAAAGCGAAGTGTTGAAAACGGTACCTGGTACGAAAGCATTGCTCTTTGGGCATCTGGAGTTGTAAGGACGACCACCGTTCCTGTGGTTCCATCCTTGACAGGCTTCGAAAGGAAACTTACATTTGCCCGTCGTAGTTTTGCTCTATAAACATAAAGCACTTAATGAAAGAAATAATGTACGTAAGGAACTTAATGAAAGAAATAATGTATAATGAACACGAACATGAAATTTTCTTTACAGTCAAACAGTTGAAGTCCAGTTCAATTGAAGGAAACCAATATGGCATTCACACAAGCATGCTAGTGTGAGGAACAAAAACGAAAAACCTTGAACGAAAATTTTACTAATGTTCACAAGACCTTGTTTTCTATGGAGCCTTCAGGAGAAGCTACCATAGACCGTGTGATATGTAAGGATGTCCTAAAGACAGCATAGTTTACTGTAACATCTGACTCAATGTATTATAATAAAGGACATAAAACACTCCAACAATTTAATACATGCAATAACACTACCTGTAAAACTCTCCCAGGGGGTCACTCCCCACACTGCCTGACATGGCCACATTAAGGCCAGGTTCTCCATTCGATCCCATTCCTAACCTTGCCAAAGCAACAAGTGTGTTTGAAAGAGAACCCCCTGCAGCAGCTTTGAAACTGCAGCCATCCATTGCTCGAAGAACTCTTCCCCTCTCTTCATGGTTTACAACTTTCCTTATCCCTTTTTGCAGTTCCAACTTCTCTAGAAACTCATGCTCCACCATTCCTGAAAAATCCACCTAACAACCAAAACAAATCTTCTTTGCATCAGAAAATAATTTGACAGCACCTTTACTAAGGAAGGAGTCTCACTTTAGAATAAAAAGAAATAGAATCAGAGTCGTCAATATAGACATGAATTTCTGGTTTTCATGATGTCATTTCTTGAAATTTCATCCAACAAAAAGAGTAAATCATTCTAAGTTCTGGCAAAAAAAGGGTTGTGTTCTTATCAGAGAAAATTCAAAGTTTTAGGGGCTAAATTTTGGGGCTGATTTTCCATGTTCTTTTTCAGAAAAAGATTCATCAATTTTCTTTTCTTCTAGTATGCTTGACCCAAATTCTATAGGATAAATTATTTTACTCTAAAAGTTGCAATTTTTTCTAAAAACTATATAAAATCCTTAGAAATTTGAATATTTTTATAAAAATATTGCCAAACATTTTATAGTTAGTATTTTAAGAATTGATAAGATTCCCAAGATTTATTAAAATTTTCCTTGGCTCATATGTTATGTTGAAAAGAAGAATTTGTTAACCTCAACTCTGGCTGCTTAGTGAAATACAGATGATAAGCAAGAGCAACTGCGAAGTTGGCTTCTTTAATTACTCTAGGGATAAAATGAGCCATCAGAAGATGAACTTGATATGCATAAAAGGCTCTGTCATTGACACTGTACAGCACTCTGCAATTGCATAGGGGAACATTGAACAACTTCCATGTCAGTCAAACTGATCTCAAAGCAACAGACTCAACAATGGATTTACCCTGATTCTCCGGTAACCCTAGCAAGCAAAAGAAAAACACCACCACTTCCTTAGAAAAGGCTTCCTGGCTTCAAGAACCATTTTCTCCTTTATTTTGCAAATCTTTAGGTTCTTGGGCTTAAGAAAGCCACATATGAAGATTTTGGGCTGCACCAAGTACACCATGACGCATTCCCCAGCCCTGCCTATTTTCAGGATATACTAATGTATACAGATCTCAAGATCCACGGTGTACCTATGATTTGTGCCCACTGCCCTCACATTTTCATAGCCCCATTCCAAAGCAAGATTAATACTTTTTTTTTTTTTAGCAAATGTGGATATATTCAATAAATTCATTAAATTATAACAAGTATATCAAGCACGCCCTAAATCCCAAAAATCTCTAATAACAATGAAAAGGTCTCAATCAAGTCCATGGAAGATTGAGCTAACAGGACTCATACATGTCCGAAAATAAGCACACCAATAAAAATAAAAAATGGGAAACAGATACCATCAAATACTGAAAGAAAATGGTATACTATAAAGAAATCACCAACCAAGAGCCTACCTTTATAGCTAAAAGGAGATATGGATTGTCACCAGAATACAAACTTGTTAAGTTTGCAATTCACAGTGGAATGGAGTAAGGCAACACTGCTTGTTGGAATAATACAAACTCAAATTGATTTCCATGGAAAATCTTATACCATATAAAAACCAAGAAAATTAGTTATACATACACACATCCAGTAACCAAAAGAACTTCAAGGTATATGTACACAAACTGCAGTTAACAGCCGATGCATCTATACCAAATCTTAGTCACCTCATTCCCTGAATTTCATTGATAAAATCCATTCTCAGACAAATTCGTTGAAGTTAGTCAAATTTGTTTGGACTGATTGAATCGAATAAGATTCGAACTTAAAATTCCTAGTAAATTCAGAGTGAGTTCAATTAAATTCTGATTAAATAAAAAAATTTGAATTGTATATTTTGGAACTTAACGCCGAATTTTACCCCAAAATTTATCCCATCGTTTTGTACTGCCTATTTTTCCCCCATGATCTAAAATAGATACATATGTAGAAGCTGTTTAATCTAACCAACCAAAACCAGCAAACTACGAGTCCAGCCAGCCCCGATCCCACCAATGGGCCATCTACCCACAAATCGTTCTCACTCCAATTGTTTCTACATGCCAGAGAAAGACAAATCATGTACACCTACATCGCATCCCCCTGAACCAAGTCCACCTCTTCTGCACCACATACCCCCTCCTTAGGTAACATGCAGATATCCGGGTTATCTTGTGACAGAAATCCTAGAACCTGGGCTCTCCTAAGTTATAAAGGAATATATATTATATTTACCAGGCCCAGCAGACTAATTGTTCTGACAGGACTATAGTATCTCGTTCATTACTGTTATTTAAGCATTACCAATCTCATATTAACAGCACCTACAAGAACCGTCCCCATTCCCTCCCAAAAAAGCCCTCTATATGTATAAGCAGAATACAAAATCCCACGTGAGACATAAAACCCATATGGAAAATCAGAATAAGAGCAATCCATGTAACGAAAACTTGATAAATTAACAGAACAGTGGTATATTTAATGGAACTTACCATAGCCTGTCCAAGGCCCAGCACATCCCATCTTTCAGGAACAGCAATCTCATCATCTGGCTCAGCCTCACTTTCAAGCTCGCCCCACAGGCAGTAAATATGGGCGGGTTGCCTCTTTGTAGGTCTCCACCTCTTGGTCAGGAAAAGGTGAAAAAGGCCTGCCGTATAACAGGTTAAAGTTCTTGATAAAGTGGCATGGCTGAATGCAAGAGGGCTTGCATGCCCTAAACAATTATTGATTGAGTTCTGCAGAGGAGATTTTGAGAAGGAGGTCTCCAGGTTAAAGTTGAGTGCAGATTGAATGTGTGGAGACTTTGAACATGATGCAGTTGCCCCTATTGGCATTGCCATTACATACACATATGAAATACAATATGGGGCTGCTGATTCCAGTGGTTCCTTGCAAACAAGGATTAGGATCAAGATGACCTGTCAGCGCTCATCCATTCATGTGGAGCATGAATGAACAACGCCTGCACACATGCTAAAACGGCAAAAGTGGATTTTATCATCTACGGGCTGTGCAATAATGGAGGCAGGCATTTATCTAGTTGAAATCAAATTTGTGTTGATCTCTTGGTTTTTAAATATAGTTATGCAATTGTAAACTATTTGACTTTTACCCGTGTGTTTTATTCGTTTACTTTTTTAATGAATATTCTGAGTCTATTTTTAAAAATATTGAATAATTTTACTTATAAATTATAAATTTAAGGAATTTCTCTATTTTAAGATTGCACTATTTAAAATTATGTTATCTAAAATAATTTGATGATAAGAATGCACTGATATTTAAAATTATGTTATCTAAAATAATTTGATGATAGTTTGTAAGAGTTAGATTTTTATTAAACTAAATATCTTTTGATTTATAAATTTATTTTTTTTAATTTTATGTTTAAGTAATAACTTTTTTAGATTCTTTATGTTTAATGGCAAAGATAAGCTTTTAATTAATCAAAAATATTTTTTTTAATATAAATGGGTAATTTTTTTATTTTTATGAAAAAATTTCAAGCCTGAATTAGCAATTGCCTAATCAGCGATTTACACACAGAGCATTATTAAAACTACCAGACTATCGAAGTATGCACAATTTCTTACAAATAGAAGTGATAACTTCCAGAGTGATCTCACTTTAAGGAATTGGTTGAAATGCACTAGGTTCTCCATTGAAGCTGAGATTACCTTGTGGCAGCATGCAAGCTTTGTTTGCCAGAGAATCTGCACTTTTATTTAATTCCCGCATAATATGGAAAGAGGCAACATTTTCAAACTCATTCAATGAATTTTGAATTCTCTGCAGAATTTTATTCAAGGCTGAATTGTTAAAATGATCTTCTGAGTTTAACAAGTTAATCAAGAGCTTTGAATCTCCAAAAATTTGAATTTATTTATACCCGATCTCCTTTGCAATCTGGCACACCTTGAGAAGACTATAACTTTCTGCCTAATTATTCGACATTATTCCTTGTCCCCAGCTGAAGCAAGATTCAATTTGTTTGTCAGGTGAAATAATCAGACCACGGGCTCCGGCTATCCCAGGATTCCTCTTGGACACACCATCAAAAAAAAAGGTAGCATAGGAGGACTTCTTCCACTAGGGAAAAAATTCTACTTCACTACAACGTATTCTCCATGAAGGGGAACGCACCGGTTTGGAGGAGGTCGTTCTTCTAGTTCCCAACGTGCAGTTACCCAACCACGTATTAGCCTCTGTTCGCAATGATGAGAGAGAAATCAAGCTGCTTACGGATTCCATTATGAGAGTTTTAATTTTTTTGCCACGCTCAAGGGAGTCAATGGCTTGTTGTTGA
This sequence comes from Pseudotsuga menziesii, assembly GCA_001517045.1. Classification (NCBI taxonomy): domain Eukaryota; kingdom Viridiplantae; phylum Streptophyta; class Pinopsida; order Pinales; family Pinaceae; genus Pseudotsuga; species Pseudotsuga menziesii. The sequence goes on from LPNX010782590.1 coordinate 146,942, forward strand.
AGATCCCATCGTTCATTGCTATCCACAGTTTCCACCAAATGCATTTCGAGACAATATGCCATAGTTTGTTCCATTCATCATATTTAACTCTTGTTTCTGGAATCCGATCTTGCCAAGAGGTAAAAAGAGAGACTACATAAATTTGGGAAGGAGCATAAGTAGTCAGGCCATTGAGGACCAGCTCCCACACCAATTGAGAAAAAACACATTCAATGAAAATATGATCTGATGTTTCAATGGAAGAGTTGCAGAAGCAGCACCTAAACGGTCCATGGAACCCGCGTTTGTTCAAGTTTTCCCCTGTCAGCACCCTTTTGTGCATAAGCAGCCATGTGAAGAAATTCACCTTGGGAAGACTGTAAGAAGACCAAACGGATTTCTAGATCGCAGGAGATAAACTAGAGACAAGGGGAATTTACAATTCAGAGAAACCTTGTGCTACTGAGTATTTTTCAGTTCGACCCCAACCCCTTCATCTTTATAGAAGCAGTTAACTGGTGCAAGTCCTGATAAGGATGTAATCAACAATTTATGTTGGTAAAGAAGATGTTATGGGGTCTCAGGAAAAGACCATCCAACCCAATTCCCAACGTTGTATCAAATACAAATGTTTGCCAGCCTAAGAAGGCCTTTGTTGGTTAACCAAGACTTGATCTCATTCAGTGAATTGTAAGAGGAAAGAAGCGTATTTTCTAAGATTTTATCATCCCACAATAAATTCCTTTTCCCGTTGCCAGGGATTCTATAGAGCTGATGGTGAATACTATCTATTCCTCTTCTACATAAATTCCAGATTGTTGTACCTGTAGGGGTGTTTGCGGTTTTTAAGTTTCTCAGAGAACCACCCTTTAGATATTTCATCCAGAAGATCTTACTTACCGGATGGTTTTTGTCTACATACAACCACTATTAGATTTTATCATTTAAGCAATATGATCTTAGGATCTTATCTGAGAGAATAACATGCACAAGAATAATCACAAGAGACAAGAGACACAAAGAGTTTTCCTCGGGGAAACCATAAAGGAGAAAACCCTGCAACTTCCTCAGAGATAGAATGAGCACCAATGGAAAAAGTAAAACCCAAAGACAAAAATATGATCTCTGACAGCTGTTCTCTCTCTCACTTGTTCGATCTTCTCTTCTCTCACTTATGCGCTATAGTTGAGTGAGTGTGTGTTTCAAATAGAGAGGCTCACTCTCTATTTATACTAGTTTCCGACTTGACAATACTTACCAGGGCCGATTTCACTAGGAGAGTCTAATAACCCTAGTGCCCCTCAACTGTGGGGACTTTGCCCCCCGATCAACAAAGGAGGGTTAACCTCTATGACTTTACATGACTTGATTACATTAATGATTCTCCCGATAGGAACATCGTGGTACAATGAAATACAATACATAAGATATACAAGTGAATACATTCTGAAGTTACATATACATCAACACTCCCTCTTAACTAGGAAGGTATTCTCTTGATACAATTCATCAGCACAAGTCTTCATCACAGGAACATCATCAAAGTTGGATCATCATCATCACTGGATCATCATCAAAGTTGGATCATCATCAGACTGGATCATCATCATCATGACTGCTCCCACTATCTCGAGCAAATGGTGTTATCTCTCAATTCTACTCGTCATAGGAAGTTCTACAGAGCCAACCCTTTTTCATGCTGGTTGTAGGCCTAGCCTCCATGTAGGTCTTCTTCTTCAACGCTTATATCATCAGCATGGTAGGACACACCTACTACCATCTGAGAAAGGCTCCAGCACTTATATCCACCGGCATGGTAGGACACACCTACTACCATCCAGGAAAGGCTCCAGCACTTACATACACCAGCATGATAGGACACACCTACTATCATCTGGGAAAGGCTCCAACACTTACATCCACTGGCATGGTAGGACATGTTAGATTTTTATCTTTTAATCAATATGATCTAGGATCTTATCTGAGAGAATAACATGCACAACAATAATCACAAGATACAAGAGACACGGAGAGTTTTCCTCGAGGAAACCATAAAGGAGAAAACCTTGCAACTTCCTCAGAGATAGAATGAGCACCAATGGAAAAAGTAAAACCCAAAAACACAATGATGATCTCCGACAATTGATCTCTCTCTCACTTGTGTGGGCTCCTTCTCTCTCACTCATGCGCTACAGTTGAGTGAGTGTGTGTCAAATAGAGAGGCTCACTCTCTATTTATATTAGTTTTCGACTTGACAAATACTTACCAGGGTCGACTTCACTAGGAGAGTCTAATAACCCTAGTGCCCCTCAACTGTGGGTACTTTGCCCCCCGATCAACAAGGGAGGGTTAACCTCTATGAATTTACATGACTTGATTACATTAATGATTCTCCCGATAGGAACATCGCGGTACAATGAAATACAATACATAAGATATACAAGTGAATACATTCTGAAGTTACAAATATATCAACACTCCCTCTTAACTAGGAAAGTATTCTCTTGACACAGTTCATCAGCACAAGTCTTCATCTCTGGATCATCATCAAAACTGGATCATCATCAAGTTGGATCATCATCATCATTGCTACCGCTATCTCAAGCAAATGGTGCTATCTCTCAATTCTACTCATCATAGGAAGTTCTACAGAGCCAGCCCTTTTTCATGCTGGTTGTAGGCCTAGCCTTCTTGTAGGTCTTCATCTTCTTCAACACTTATATCTAACCATGGGAGGAACACATCCTGCAACCATGTCAAAAAGGCCCGCCTAGCACTTATATCTGACCATGGGACGAACACATCCAGCATCCATGTCAGAAAGGCCCAGCACTCACATCTAACCATGGGAGGAACACATCCAACATCCATGTCAGAAAGGCCTAGCACTCACATCTGACCATGGGAGGAACACATCTAGGATCCATGTCAGAAAGGCTCCCCACTCACATCTGACCATGGGAGGAACACATCTAGCATCCATATTAGAAAGGCTCTGCACTCACATCTAACCATGGGAGGAACACATCTAGCATCCATGTCAGAAAGGCTCTGCACTCACATCTAACCATGGGAGGAACACATCCAACATCCATGTTAGAAAGGCTCTGCACTTACATCTGACCATGGGAGTTACACATCCAGAATCCATGTCAGAAAGGCTTTGCACTTACATCTGACGATGGGAGGAACAAATCCAATGAAATACCAGAAATGTTGATGGAGGAGAAAAGAAACGTAATGTAAAATGTATAAGTAATAAATATGAAGAAGATGGTTTACAAGTCACCTCTTAGTTTAATCACAAACATTTACTAAAATTAACCTAGCTTAATATTTAAATTTAACATTTTGTAACATTGCCTTCTCCTTTTAAATTTCTTTGTCCTCAAAGCAGGGTAAAGACGGGTGTTGCTAAACGAATTCCTCTGTTTCCCATGATGCATCTTCTTCTGGGAAATTCTTCCACTTAATGAGGTATTCCTTGATCATTCTAGTGCGTAATCTCCGTTCTCTGATGTTGATGATAGCTTCTGGTTCTAAGATTAGTTTCCCTTCTTCATCTAGAGTGGGGAGTGTTGTTTGAACTGATTGTTGTTGACCCAACAACTTTTTAAGATTTGATACATGAAATACGTTGTGAATTCGACTTGTCTCTGGTAACTTTAGCTCGTATGCTACGTTGCTAATCTTCCTTATAATTTGGTATGGACCGTAGAATTTAGGTGCTAATTTGTTCTTTCCTTGTTGTTTTAGTGATAATTGTTTGTATGGTTGAAGTCTTACGAATACCCAATCTGCTAATTCACACTCTCTCTCGGTTCTACGTTGGTCTGCTTGTTGTTTCATACGATTTTGTGCCATAGTTAAATTATCCTTGAGTGTTTGCATAATTCGTTGGTTGTCTTCTAGTTGATCTTTTACGACGGGTACTTTTGTGCTTCCTTGCATGATTTCTTTCCATCAGGGTGGTTCATAACTATATAATGCTTGAAAAGGAGTCATCTTTGTTGAGGTGTGATACGTAGCGTTATACCACCATTCCGCGAGATGTAGCCATTGTAACCATTTGTTCTGTTTGTCTGTGATGAAACTACGGAGGTAGGTTTCAAGACACTTGTTGACCACTTCGGTTTGCCCATCGTTTGTGGGTGATATGCTGAGCTCATATTAAGAGTGATCCTTGTTTGCTTGTAGAATTCCTTCCAAAAATTGCTTGTGAATTTGGCGTCTCTGTCGCTAACTATAATTTTTGGGAAACCATGTAATTTGTAAATATTTTTACAAAACACTTCAGTGATTTGTTTAGCGGAGTCAGTTTTCTTTATGCCCATGAAATGTGCATATTTCATTAGTCGATCTACTACCACAAGAATTTTATCCTTACCCTCTCATAAGGGTAACCCTTCAATAAAATCCATAGAAATTTCCTCCTACTTTTACTTTGGAATATGCAATGGGTGGAGTAGCCCTGGAGTCATGATATTTTCACTTTTATTCCTTTGACATGTGTCGCATTTGGCTACATATTTTTGAATGTCCTTATGCATTCCTTTCCAATAAAACGACTGTATGGCATTGTAATATGTTTTGAAAAAACCTACATGTCCGGCAGCAGGTGAATCATGAGATTCTATCATTACCTTAGTTTTAAACCTTGATGTTGGGTTTAAATAGATCCCTCCTTTGTACCACAAGATGTCATTTCGCCACTCGAATTTTGAACCTCTATTTGGGTCTTCGATCAAGGCGCACGTGTTTGGATCTTTAGCGTATTCTCTTCGTATTTCGTCCAACCATTCTAGAATAACGATTGAAATTACATGTGTCTGGACTTCATCCTTTCTAGATAGAGCATCAACGACTAAATTGTCTTTCCCTCTTTTATGTAATATCTCCATATCAAAGGTAGCGATTTTTTCTATCCACTTCTATTGTTCTGTTGACAATGTTTTTTGTTGGAGGAGGTATTGAAGACTGTTATGGTCTGTTCTTATCAGTATTTTGCTCCCTAGAAGGTATTATTGTCATTTTGTTAAGGCATGTATAATGGTCAGCATCTCTTTATCATAAGTGGACTTCAAACTTTCTCTCTTGTTGAGCTTTCTACTTTCGAATGCTATTGGGTGCCCTTCTTGCATCAAAACTGCTCCTAATCCAAACCCTGATGCGCCGCACTCTACTACAAAGGGTTTTGTGAAGTCTGGCATGGCTAATACCAGAGTTGAAGACATCATGCATTTTAATGTTTCAAAACATTTTTCTGCTTTAATATTCCATTGGAAGGAATTTTTCTTCAATAAATTTGTGAGAGGGACGGCTTTATGGGCGTAACTCTTTACAAATCTTTGAAAGTATCCTGTTAGGCCTAGAAATCCCCTTAGTTTCGATATGTTATCAAGTTTGGGCCATTCCATGATTGCCTTGATTTTACTTGGATCAACTTGGACACCTTCCTTTGATATTTTGTGACCTAGGTAGTCCACTTCTTCTTTCCCAAAGGTGCACTTAGACCTCTTCACATAGAATTTGTTTTCTTCCAAAATGGTAAGTACTTGACTTAAGTGTTCCAAATGCTCCTTCCATGTTCTGCTATATATGAGAATGCCATAAAAAAAAACTAGTACGAATTTCCTTAAGAATGGTTGGAACAATTCGTTCATTGCAGCTTGAAATGTAGCTGGAGCATTAGTCAACCCGAAGGGCATTACTTTGAACTCATAATGGCCTTCATGAGTGCAAAAAGCATTTTTAGCTATGTCTTCTACTCTAACTTTGATTTGGTAATAACCAGATCGAAGATCCAATTTTGAAAAGTACTTAGCCCAATGAAGTTCATCCAGCAACTCATCAATGAATGGGATCAGAAATTTATTTTTGATAGTTATTTTGTTCAATCCTCTGTAATCTATGCACAGCCTGAACGACCCGTCCTTCTTTCGTACTAGCACTACTGGAGCTGCATAGGGGCTTCTGCTTTTTGAAATGAGGCCACACTTTAGAAGATCCTAAGTTAACCTCTCGATTTTTGTTTTATGGTGATGCAGGTATATGTATGGTTTGCTACTTGCAGGTTTTGTCCCTGGTTCTATTTCGATTATGTCTTTCTATTTGGTGGAAGCTCCATGGGTAGTTCTTGAAACACCTTGTGATGTTTTTTAATCAGCTCTTTTATCTCTGTTTGTTTGTCCATGTCTCCTTCACATGTTAGAAGCTCCATTTCTTAGCATTGAAGTATGTATGCTAGTGCGCCTTTCCGAAGTAGTTTTTCCATCTAATGTGATGTAACTAACTGTGTCAGAGGTGGTTGGAACCCGTATAATTTGTGTGTCTTCCCGAACGACTAGAATTCAATAAAATGCTCTTGGTGATTTGCGGAGTATGTACCCAAGGTTTGTAATCATTGTATTCCTAATACTACATCAACTCCTCCCAGTGGTACCGCAAAAAAATCTGATTCTAAGTTATATTCTTGCATTTGTAACTTGGCTTTGTGACATTTTCCCACATTGTCAATCTTCTTGCCATCTGCTACCATAACCTTCATGTTAGGAACTGGATGAACAAATAAGTTAAATATTTTAGCAAGGCTGGCATTAACGAAGTTATGGGTGCTGCCAGAGTCGATGAGAATTGTGACGTTATTATTTTTTATATGTCCTTTAATCTTCAATGTTTGCGGTTGGGAGATTCTGGTAATAGAGGTTAATGATATTTTTGGGGTGTCATCCTCGATTTATGTTTGGTAGTCTGGTTGACTATCCGCCTCATTTTCAATTGGTTCTTCGATTTCCAACTCTCCTTCTTCTGCTTCACATGCATACAATTTCTTTTGTAAGTACCGGTGCTTAGGATCCCATTTGTCTCCACAGAACTTACATTTCCCTTCCTTTATTCTCTGGGCCTCTAAACTGGGCTTCGCTCCTTCCATGATTTATGGCGGTGTACATCTTGGATTTCCAGTGTATGTTAATTGGAAAGGCTTCCTTTTGGAGTCGCCTTTGTAGAAATGTGTATGAGCAGATTTCTTGATTTTTTTTTCAATAATCTTGGATTTGCGTTGTGCTTCCTCCAAGGTAGAGATGTTATGTAACTCTAGTTCATCACAGATGTGTTGTTTAAGACCGTGTATGTAGGTCTGTAATAGTTGGTCATTGGTTAACTCTAGGACTCGAGTTGACAACGCTTCCCACTCACAGGTGTACTCATCGACACTGTTTTTTTGTTGTAACCTTGTGAGTTTGGAAAAAAAATCTTTTTCTTCAATGCCCTGGAATCTTTTGATGAGGTCATTCCTAAAACTATCCTAGTTGTTAGAACATATTCTTGCAGTGTTCTTCCACCATAAGTACCAATTGTAAGCGTTTCCTTCTAGATGCATGGAGGCATATTTAATTTTCTCTCCTTCGTAATGGATGTTGTGGATGCTAGGTATTCCTCGGCTTTGTTAATCCATGCTATGCATTGTCGTTCGTCCCGTCGTATTTGGGTAACTCGACTTTCACCCGCATTTGGCATCCTTGTGTATATGAGTTTGAGGACGACATGTTGAATAGAGGATCTGGCTGCTCCAGTGTTCTTGGAGAGTTTGGATGCGGTTCATTAGATATTTGTAATCTGTCCAAGATGGCGGTTAAAACTACCTAATTTTTCTTTTGGTCTTCTTGTAGAGTGAGGAAGGGATTCTCCATTCGTGACGTGATTTGTGTCCAATTCGACGTCAAATTGTCACTCGTTTGTTTGATCTTTGCCTAGATTTCCTCGTAGTTCTTGTTAATCTTCTCATTAATTTGGTTGAACTGAGCATCCATTGATCTTGTGATTGGAATTTTCTCGGCGCTAAATGTGGATTTATTTTTGTTTGCGATATGATGCCAGCCCGCCATGATTTTTTTTTTAAATAATTATAATAATAATTATTATTATAATATAGTTTTGTTTAATAATAATATTAATAAAAATATATTAATATTAATCATTTATTTAATATTAAATTGGTATTGGAGAGGAGGCGGGAGGAGGGGTGCTGGGGAGAGGCGGAATGGTGGAGCAGGATGGAGGTGGAGATGGAGTGCAACGTGAGCGCATGGATGGTAAAGAGGAGGTGTGCAGTAGAGGTGAGATGGTGGTGGACTGGTGCCGAGAGCCGAGAGGCTCTGATACCAATGAAATACCAAAAATGTTGATGGAGGAGAAAAGAAACGTAATGTAAACTGTATAAGTAATAAATATGAAGAAGATGGTTTACAATAATAATTGCCCCGGGTATTTATACCTTAAGTGGGGAAGAGAGGTGACTTTTCAAGTGACCTCTTAGTTTAATTACAAACATTTACTAAAATTAACCTAGCTTAATATTTAAATTTGACATTTTGTAACATCCAACATCCATGTCAGAAAGGCTCTCGGAGTCATCCCTTCCCTTTGGAAGGAACCTCGATCTGATGAACACCAAGATTCTCTCAGAGGTATTCAAACTTCACTCTAGCCAATGGCTTGGTCAACACATCAGCTATATGCTCGTCCGTCGCAACATACTGGAGCTTCACTGCTCCTCTCTGCACCATATCCCTTATATAGTGATATTTGATCTCGATATGCTTCGACTTATCATGGAACACCGGGTTCTCCAACAACTTCACACAACACTAGTTGTCGTAATATATACAAGTAGCATCTAACTGAAGATCAAATAAATCAGATAGTAGCTTCCTTAGCCACACTGCCTCACAACTAGCCGAACAAGTTGCGACATACTCTGCTTTGGTTGTACTCGGTGCCACGCAGGACTGCTTCCCGCTAAACCAAGAGATCGCACCTGATCCCATACTGAAGCGGCACCTCGAAGTGCTCTTCCTATTAATGGCACTGCCTGCCCAATCCGAATCCACATAACATTCCAGGTTAATATTTTGATTCGCCTCATACTTGAGCCCATAATAAACTGTACCCTTCAGGTACCTCAGAATATGCTTTGCAGCAATCAGGGGAACATGTCTCGGATCCGTCAAGAACTGGATCAATGTATTCAAATCAAAGTAGATGTTTGGTCTCGTATTCATCAGGTACATCAAGGACCCAATCATTTGATGATTCGTCGGAGCATCAACTAACTCTAATGAAGCATCACTCAATAGCTTCATGTTCAATGCCATAGGTGTGGTCATGGCCTTGCAATCCATCATCTCGAACCTCTTCAGTATCTCTATTGCATAGTTCCCTTGTCCCAGGGAGATTCCATCTGTATTCTGCCACACCTCCATGCCTAGAAAGTAGTGCATCATACCCAAGTCTTTCATCTCGAACTCGGCAGCAAGTCTCCCTCTTGCAACTTTAGTGAGTTCCTCTTTTCCTGTTAGGAACAAGTCATCGACATATAACAGGAGCATCACTATTCTTCTACCTTCAACCTTGAAGTGAAGGTTGGAATCCACTTTACTCTCAGTAAATCCTAGAGCAATCAGTAATCTGTCCATCCCGTCATATCATATCGAACCTCAAGATCTTTTGCAGTCACTCCCTCTGAAGCGAAGCATCATTCTCCCTCTGCCTTTCATGCTATATGTATTCTGTACTGGAGTGACAAGTAGCTTTCTCTACTACTAATATTCTATGTGTCCATCTAGGGTCACTGGATACCAAGATCCTCTATCTTGAACCTTTTCAAAAGTTCTTCTCCCACCCTTCTGTGAGCTTGTCATCCTCTATAGGATTTCATCTTCAACCTTGTAGCAAAGGTTAAGATCTTCATCACTCTAGCTGATCTTCAAGCTCCTCATGTATGTGTTATCCCATGGGTGCCTTCTGAGCTCGTACAAGGCCTTATTTAATTTGCACACATGAGTCTACATGTCAAGTGTCTCAACTCTCAGTGGCTGCAAATGTCTCTTCATAGTCTATGCCTTCTTTATGTGAGAAGCCTTGTGCTACAAATATTGCATTATATCCCACGATGTTGCCGTCTACTGCATGCTAGATCTTGTAGGTCCATATGGAAGATACTACAGACTTCCCTTCAAGTCTTCTACATCACATTTTAGCCATCATTCTTCATTTTGGATTATTAGAGTGAATCTTGAACTGTCGTCACTTGTTCTTTGGAACAAGTCTCATCCTTCTTTTCTTGTAGGAAATTGTACGCGATCTTTCCTATAAGTCAAATGCACTAGTTGTATAGTTAGAAACATTTCATAATGCATATTCATAATGAAAAATTCTTATGCCTAAGGATATAATCATGTAACTATTTTATCCAATACAACATTCATCCATATCTCATGGAAAATTTCTAGATGCCTTCCATCTCTACCATGACATCATTGAGATTGTGCTCTAATCCAATATGTCAGCAAAGAGGTTTCATTCTAGATAAGTAGCAATGGAGAGTTGTATCATGGGCTACTTACCCATCACATGCATATTAGTAGTATATTTTCACTGATGCAAACATTCTATCATGCATAACACATCAACTGAATATAAACAAATGCATAACAAAATAATATCATGAAAATGACAATTGAATACTTATCTTTATTTGTTTCATGGGTAGACTCCTTCTTAAGCATTCTCCTTCATCATCTTCTTCATTCATGACATCATCATTTCTTATCCAAATGCTAAGATGGATAATAGGTTTCTTCAAGAATTGATTCCTTCATATTCCTCATCGCTTGAGGGATCTTCTTTGAATCGTGAGAGCTAGATCTTCAGTTACTCCCATCTTCGTTTCTCTTATTATTAGTCGAGATTCTTCTTGTGTGCTCTCTTTTTAGAGTCTGTAGAAGGTAATCACTTCCTTCTGGCACACATTCCTCGAATGAATGAATCCCATGATCTTGGGAGGCCATTCAAGGTGGTTATAACAATATCTTATTCTTCTTCGATTACTTCGTCATAGCATCGAACACTTCCTTTTGGTGTCTTCAAGGATGACACATGAGGGATGAGATGATCTTTAATATAATTTGCAATGATTCTCCTGGCTCTAGCCTTAGCCTTATCTCCCTCTAGCTCTTATAACTTCTTTACCAAAATACTAATCTAAGTCAATTTCTTCAAGGATCATAGAGTTCCTATACTTCTTTCGATTTATATTCTTCCCTTCAAAATAGCTTGGTCAAGGAATCAAACGTCTCTTTAGGTGTATTTAGTGAAGACACTTGTGGTATAAGGTGATCCTCTTGGCCTTGACCAAGTTCTTCTTATGCAAGGCCTTAGCCTCATCTCCCTCTGGAACTAGAACTTCTTCACTTATGTAGGTGTCCATTTCATTTTCTTCAAGAACCAGTGAGATCCTACACTTTCATTCTTGGAAGTTGTTAGCTTCACCAAGCTTATCATCAAGTTGGTGTGATTAGTCATTTTGAAATGAGAACCTTAAATGTAAATAGCAAAAGATTAGATCTTATCGATTTGAGGTGTCCATCCTGGTTCTAGATCTAGATGATCTAGGGTTTGTTAGAGAAACCCTATTTTTTAAAACTTTGAATATTTCAGATCTGATTGGATAGAAAGATGTGCCTCCTCAAGGTGAGCTGAGCAGCATATTCATTTTCCCAAAACTGTGATCAAAACTGCATAATATTTGATGCCTTAGTTTACTTCAATTTGTTCTGCAGAATTTCCTCATATTATTTCTACAATATATCTGAAATTAATGCTCCTCTATGTCTAAAACTTCGTACTGAAGTAGCCTTATCTGTCTTCTTTCCAACACTATAGGTTTGAGCAGAATTGGTTTCACCAATTGGGACTTATGAGAGTTTTCCCAAGATGACTTATTTCAGTACTGTTCATCATGGAGAACTTGTATAGACTTCCATGTGTCACTGTTTCACCTTCGGGGTCTAAAACTTTTACCATAGAAAGTATAGTCCATGCCCTATCTGAAACATCTTGCAAAATTTCATTTGGACCTTCGTAGCCATAGATTTAGCAATTCTCCCAAGGTGTTTTGTTTAGGGATGAATCTTGGGATAGGCTGGAACCTTGATTTGGAGGAATCGTATCTCCTAGAATATAGAAAATATGAGAATGAAACTTTTACACAGGGTACATCAAGAATTTATATTTGTCCTGTAAAAGTTTTGGCTTCTGAGCCTTCTCCAATCTCAAGATATAGCGAATTTACCAAAACTACTAGTTTTTGGTATTTTAGGGTTTTTGAGTTCGGGGTCAAATTAGGGTTTGACTTTCCCGGAGTTTTACCCAACCAAAAAATTCAATCTTGGTCTCTAAATTTCAATTTTGAGGAGGAGAGAAATCCTATGCTAGGATCACTCAAAAATTATTCTTTTGTGAAAAGCCCTAATTTCCCGCAGTAGTGATAGGTCAAAAACTGAAAATGCCCAGAATCAAATTCTGCTTCGACAAGATGGCGTGTCCTTCAATGGAGAGTTAGCCTAGCCTCCTTTTGCTGATGATCTGTGGAGAGAGACCCAAACATTAAGAATCCCTAGCTTCCACAGCTGTAGAGTGTCTTCTTCTCAGGTTAGCTCTGATACCATGTTAGATTTTTATAATTTAATCAATATGGTCTAGGATCTTATCTAAGAGAATAGCATGCACAACAATAATCACAAGACACAAGAGACACAAAGAGTTTTCCTCGGGGAAACCATAAAGGAGAAAAACCCACAACTTCCTCAGAGATATAATGAGCAATGGAAAAAGTAAAACCCAAAAACACAAAGATGATCTCCGACAGCTGATCTCTCTCTCACTTGTGCGAGCTGCTTCTCTCTCATTCATGCGCTATAGTTGAGTGAGTGTGTGTCAAATAGATAGGATCACTCTCTATTTATACTAGTTTCTGACTTGAAAAATACTTACTAGGGCTGAATTCACTAGGAGAGTCTAATAACCCTAGCGCCCCTCAACTGTGGGGACTTTTCCCCCCGATCAACAAGGGAGGGTTAACCTCTATGACTTTACATGACTTTATTACATTAATGATTCTCTCGATAGGAACATCGAGGTACAATGAAATACAATACATAAGATATACAAGTGAATACATTCTGAAGTTACAAATACATCAACAGGACACACCTACTACCATCCAGGGAAAGGCCCCAAAACTTACATCCACTGGCATGGTAGGACACACCTACTACCATCCAAGGAAAGGCTCAGCACTTACATCCGTCGGCATGGTAGGACACACCTACTACAATCTGGGGAAAGGCTCTGCACTTACGTCCGTCAGCATGGTAGGACACACCTACTACCATTCGGGGCAAGGCTCTGCACTTAGATCCACTGGCATGGTAGGACACACCTACTACCATCCAGGGAAAGGCTCAGCACTTACATCTGACCAAGGGAGGAACGAATCTTACCACCATGTTAGAAAGGCACAACACTTACATCTGACCATGGGAGGAACCAATCCTACCACCATGTCAAAAAGGCACATGGACTCATCACTTCCTCTTGGAAGGAACCTCGATATGGAGAACACCAAGCTTCTCCTTGAAGTACTCAAACTTCACTCTGGCTAATGGATTGGTCAACACATTAGCTATCTACTCGTCCGTTGCAACATACTGGAGCTTCATTGCTCCTCTCTGCACAATATCCCTGATATAGTGATATTTGATCTCGATATGCTTCGACTTGTCATGGAACACCGGGTTCTCCGACAACTTCACACAACTTTGGTTGTCGCAATATATACAAGTAGCATCTAACTGAAGATCAAACAAATCAGATAGTAGCTTCCTTAGCCACACTACCTCACAACTAGCTAAACAAGCTGCGACATACTCTGCTTCGGCTGTACTCAGTGCCACATAGGACTGCTTCCTGCTAAACCAAGAGATCACACCTGATCCCATACTGAAGTAGCACCCCGAAGTGCTCTTCCTATCAATGGCATTGCCTGCCCTTTCCGAATCCACATAACCCTCCAGGTTAATCTTCTAATTTGCCTCATACTTGAGCCCATAATCAACTATACCTTTCAGGTACCTCAGAATATGCTTTGCAGCAATCAGGTGAACATGTCTTGGATCTGTCAAGAACTGGATCAATGTGTTCACAGCAAAGCAAATATCTGGTCTCATATTTGTTGGGTACATTAAGGACCCAATCATCTAATGATACATCGTAGCATCAACCGACTCTGATGAAGCATCACTCAATAGCTTCAGGCTCGATGCCATAGGTGTGGTCATGGCCTTGCAATCCATCATCCCAAACCTCTTTAGGATCTCTACTGCATACTTCCCTTGTCTTAGGGAGATTCCATCCGCATTCTGCCACACCTCCATGCCTAGAAAGGAATGCATCATGCCCAAGTCTTTCATCTCGAACTCGGCGGCAAGCTTCCTCTTCATGTCAAAAATCAACCCATCCTCCCTCTTGCTCTCCAATCACTACTGCATCATCTATAGTCTTTCCTTTAGGCCACATAAGGACTTGGCCATCTACAAATGCAATCCTTATGCCTTTTGCATCCAATGTAGATATGGAGAGGAGATTCTTCTTTAGTCCTGGTACAAACAAGACATCCTTCATCTTCATTAAATTTCCAGAGTCTAGCTTATAGGAGGATTCACCACTACCTTTTATGGGATACTGGTAGTCATCCCTAAGTTTCACTTTGTGGGGTGACTCATGTTCAGATAGTTTCACAAAATATTCTTTGAATCTTGTCATATGCTTGGAAGCCCCACTATCTATGATCTAATCATTGCTTCCATGTGTGACAGTTCCCGTGAGGGCAGAAATCAAAACATATTCTTCATCACTTGAAGATTCTTCACTTTCTTCTTTGATTCTCTTTTTGGGAGGTTCATCATCTTCTGCAGTGTGGGCATGATGTCTTATTTTGTTGCCCTTCTTCTTGTGAGAGCCACCTTTGTTTCTAGGACACTATCTAGCAAAGTGTCCTCTCTCATCACATGTACAACATTTGATTTTAGATATATCTCTACTATATATTTTAGGATTATCTTTATGGTGATAATCCTTACCTTTGGGATGATGACAGTCCTTTCTAATTTTCTTGGTGTGTACTTTGAGAGCTTGATCTTCATTTCCCATCTTTTCTTCTCGAGCTACTATTCGAGCTTCTTCTTGTGAGCATTCCTCCCACAACCTACTGAAAGTGATTAGCTTCCTTCCAACACAAATCCCTTGAATGAAGGAGTCCCATGACATAGGGAGACCATTCAAGGCGGTCATCACAATTTTTGCGTTCTCCACTTCTTCATCCACTGCTTCAAGTTGTTCTTTATTTTGAGAGACCCTTGTAAATTATGACTGTATGGTCTCTGCATTCTAGATCTTCACATTCTTCAACTGGTTCCTCAAAGTCATCTTCCTATTTATGTTCTTCCCTTCAAATAGCTTGGTCAAGGAATCAAAGATCTCTTTAGGTGTCTGTCACGTCCCCGTCCCTCAACCGGCGAAGAGGACGCGACCAATCACATCAACACAGCCGGGCAAAATGCCCCATGAACATAATCAAATGAAATCAATGCTGGAATTAAGCATACACAGATGCATTTATCTTCAATCAAACAACGGAAGCAAACACACACATTCCAGCAATCTCCATGTTCATTATAATTCATTTAACATCAATATGATTTGCATAGATGGGATAACAACAGCACTTATCTATTAATGAAGAATTCACCTACAACCAGCTACGTCGCTGCAACGTTCCACCCAACCATAGGCCAGCTTGCTCATCAATCTCTCAGCAGCGCTGCCACCCCCGAGCTGGGCATGATTCCTTCTGGATAAGGGTCAATTGCAGGCTTATACATAGCCAAGGGGACACAAAACAATGAACTAACACTGCTGGGTTTCACAGGCTTTCAACAGCCAAGCCAAGCCAGCACAGTCCAAGGTTCAACCACTGCATACCAGCAGCCAAACAATCCCTTCACAGCTCTGTGAAGAAGGCAAAACAACCAGGGACAGCCCCAAACAATGGATGACCACAGCTTAAACAGGGAAAACGAATTCCTGAGTCATTCTTGGCCCTATCGTGGCCAAAATGACTCTCACTCGAATTTACAATGGCCCCCAAACGTAACAGCAAATACATTCACAACATGGGGAAGACTACAGCCCCGAAATCTACCAGTGAGCATAACCTACAGCAGGGAAATCTACCAGTGAGCATAATTAATCTGTGAGACAGCCAAAAACGTAAAGGGCCCTTCACAGTCAGTCGTCGATGCAAGAGCACGGCTCTCAGCTCACTATGTGCGCCCCAAACAGAAGAATGCTTGTGCGTGGGTAAACAATCCGACCCAGCAAGGAAAATAACAGACAATGGAGGCCCTGCGTGAGGAAAAACGAATCCATTTTTGCCTGTGGATGCACCACTAACAGGAAGGATGCGAATTTGCAGTTCGTGGGTGCTCAGCAACTCGTGGGGAGAGGAAGAAAACCTGCGTGAGACCCAAAAACGCCCAGAGCCCCTGCATGAGAAGCCAACAGACCAAAATCGTCCAATTCCTGTGCGTGAGGAGCCAACAGACCCAAAATCATGGTGAGTGAGTAAAAACTGACCAGGGAAGGGTGCGTGAGGAAGAAGAATGGGAAGACATGGGTGGAGTGGGAAATTGGGTAAGGCTGACAGCCTCCCACAACCACCACCACTTCAGCAATAAATGCCCTCAGCCATAACTCCTCAACCACCAGCTGAGCATTAAAGAGGTTGACAAGGTTGGATGAGGCAAAAGGTGACAAACAAAAAAGGCAATAAAACATGGGTTTTTCCCCATAAACCAAGGTTTGACATCCCCCACCCCTTATCCTTTGGAACCATGCCCTTTTCATTCAACGTTGCACTGCCGTAGCTGGTTGTGGTTTTAGTTTAATTGATGTGCGGATTTACATGATGCCATATTAAAATGTGTCGGATAGCACGACATACCATCGACAATTATCCCCATTGCCGAAACATACATGACCAAATCGATGGTGGGGCTTTTGCCTTGAGCTCCTCACCATGATTAATTACATTATACACATCATGCAAACGGGGTCGAAACCGGGGACATTACAGTGTCTTTAGGGAAGACACTTGTGGTATAAGGTGATCCATGATAGAATCAACAATAAATCTCTTTGCCTTAACCAAGTTCTTCTTGTGTAAGGCCTTAGCCTCATCTGCCTCTGGAACTGGAACCTCTCCACTTATATAGGTATCCAATTCATTTTCTTCAAGAACTAGTGAAATCATATACTTCCATGCTTGAAATTTTTCAGCTCCTTCAAGCTTTTCATCAAGCTTGGTGTGATGAGACATCTTAACTGAGAACCTTAAATGAAAATACAAAAGATTTAGATCTTACCAATTTGAGATGTCGAAAGTGGATCTGGAGTTGATCTTCTACAGTGTTGGTTTTCTGGTTTAGGGGCAAATTAGGGTTTGACTTTTCCGAAGTTCTACCCAACCAAAAACTTCGATCTTGGTCTCTAAACTTTGATTTTGAGGAGGAGAGAAATCCTATGTTGGGCTCACTCAAAAATTCCTCTTCTGTGAAAAGCCCTAATTTCCCACTGTAGCGGTAGGTCAAAAACTGAAAATGCTCAGAATCATATTCTACTTCCACAGAAAGATGTGCCCTTCAATGGAGAATCAACCTAGCATCCTTTTGATGATGATCTATGGAGAGAGACCCAAAAAGTAAGAAGCACTAGATTCTGCAGCTGCACAGTGTCTTCTTCTCAAGTTAGCTATGATCCCATGTTAGATTTTTATCATTTAAGCAATATGATCTTAGGATCTTATCTGAGAGAATAACATGCACAACAATAATCACAAGAGACAAGAGACACAAAGATTTTTCTTCGATGAAACCATAAGGAGAAAACCATGCAACTTCCTCAAAGATAAAATGAGCACCAATGGAAAAAGTAAAACCCAAAGACAGAAGGATGATCTCCAACATCTATTCTCTCTCTCATTTGTGCGAGCTTCTCTTCTCTCACTCATGCGCTACAGTTGTGTGATTGTGTGTTTCAAATAGAGAGGCTCACTCTCTATTTATATTATTTTCCAACTTGACAATTACTTACCAGGGCCAACTTCACTAGGAGAGTCTAATAACCCTAGTGGCCCTCAACTATGGGGACTTTGCCCCCCGATAAACAAAGGAGGGTTAACCTCTATGACTTTACATGACTCGATTACATTAATGATTCTCCTGATAGGAACATCGGGGTACAATGAAATACAATACATAAGATATACAAGTGAATACATTCTATTGTTACAAATACATCAACAACTACCAGATGAGCTTTCCTCCCAATGCCATATTTTCCAATTCAGGATCTCAAATTTGCAAACCACCCTCTGAAGTAGGTCTTTTGAGAATATCCCAACTTACCAAATGCATCTTATTCTAATTACCTTTGCCACCCTCCCAAAGAAATTCCATAAGAAGTTTGGAGGTCTGAGTCGAGATGGACTTGGCAGCAAGAAGCTGAGAGAACTGGAAGATGGGGAGGGATGAAAGGACAACCTTAATCAAAATCAATTTACCAGCCTTTGTTAACCATTGGCCACCCCAGGATACTAATTTTTATTTTAGTTTACTAATCACTTCCAGCCACAACGACGAAGGGTTGGGTCCCAAGGTTAATGGAAGGCACAAATAATTGATCTTATCCCACTTATCAAAACCAGGAAATCTGAAGGAATGTGCTATTCTAAGAATAGACAGATGGTCAACATTCCAGCCATATACATCACTCTTGCTTTTGTTAATCAGAGAATCTGTAACCAATTCAGCTGAAAGCTTTCTACTTAAATATTCAACCATCAAAATATAAAGGAAAGGAGATAGAGGGCATCCTTGACGGAGACCTCTTGAAGCTTGGAAGAATTCTGTTGGTCTACCATTAACAAGAGGTTCTATCTAGGGCCTATCTGTGCAAGCTTTTATCAAACGAAAAAAATATGCACTAAAGCCAAAAGAGATGAGAACTTGATAGAGAAAGGAAAGCTTGACGTGGTCAAAGGAATTTTTCATATCTAACTTGATGAGCATGCCTTTCTCCTTCCTTTGAAAGATGGAATGGAGAGATTCATGTACTCAAATCACATTATCTATCAAATGTCTTCCTTTAACAAACCCCCCATAGAGAGGAGAAATTAAAGTTCCTAACAGAGGTTTTAGTCTATTGGCTAAGAGTTTGGCCAGGATTTTGTATGAAGCATTACAAAGCGAGATGGATCAAATTATATCAAAAGATGTTGGGTTAACTTCCTTTGGAATTAAGGATAGGAAGGTAGAATTAGTGCTCCCTCCCACTTTGGATTTTTTAATAAAGGTTGAAATCATACGAAAGAGGTCAAGTTTTATAATATTCTAGCAAACTCTGTAGAAATGGATAGAGAATCCATCTGGCCTGGGGGATTTATCTGACTCCATTGCCCATATAACATCCATAATTTATTTTTCAGTGAAAGGTTTCACTAGTCCAACATTATCCTCGGGACTGACCAAACAAGGTATGTTGGATAAAAAATCAGCATTCACAATTTCATCAGAGATACCGTCCTCATGGAACAGTTGTTGGAAATGTATTTTAGCAGCCTGTTGTAATTGTGTTTGTCCTTTAATACCTTCACCGTCACTTGTACATATTTCTGAGATATGATTACATGAGAGTCTGGATCTTAATTGCCTGTGAAAGAAGGAAGGATTTTTATCCCCAGCATGCAACCAGAGGCTACGATTTTAAGCCACAAGTGTTCTTCTTCCTGGTGAAAGGAGAGGAAAGAGTTAATTTGCGCGACATGCTCATTCACCAACTGTGATTTAGAAATTTTATAATTATCCATACTAAGCTGAAGCTCCGCTAAAGTCTACATCGATGCTTCCCTGCTTCTCAATGGATTAGTGAGAGGAGTTTTAATCCAGTTTTTCAAAGCATATTTGGCGTGTTTAAGTTTTTGTTCCCATACAAAGCTAGGGGAACCTTCAACAAACTAAGATCAAACTTGTGTGACTATTTCCCAGAATTCCTCCCTCTTGATCCAAAGAGGACTGAACCAAAACAGGATAGGTCCGAGATTTTCCTCTTCTTCCAACAGCATGGAAATAGGATGATGACCATAATTTAGCTTTGGCAGAATTTTGGTAGAGATTAAAATGTTTACATCCAACAACGAGCTTTGAATTAGAAATCTGTCCAATCGAGCAGATATTCTGGCAACCCCTACTCTATTATTGGTCCAGATGAATCACCCTTTCTTGGGTTTGAAATCGAGAAGGTCTCTAGCATGAATCAAAGACTCCATGGCCTCTTAAAGTGGATCCTTGCCCCAAACTCCTCCTCTTTTCTCCTTAGGAACAAAAAAATATTGAGATCCCCTGCCACTATTATGTTTATGGGAGAATGGATTTCCATAAATTCTAACAAAGTTTTCCAACAGACTTTTTTCTCTAGAAAAGTAATAGGGACATAAATATTGAAGAGAGAAATGGAAATATTACTAGATAAATTATGTAATTCTGTATAAATCCAATGTTGGTTAGCATACGAGGTTTTTAGAACAAATTTATCATTGGACCATAATGTTGTTAGGCCCCCTAATGTGCCACGTGCACTTACTGCCATGCCTACAGTCTTTTTCCATTTTAATCTGTTGATGGATAAAAGAGATTCCTCTTCTATCTTTGTTTCTTGGATCAAGAGAATGCCAGAAGGTTCCATTTTTAGTATATCTTTAACTTATTCATCCTTCAATGGATTCCCCAATCCCCTGCAATTCCAAGAGATGATCTGCATTATTTACCCGTGGAAAAGGGAGATGTCCCTCCCTTTGGGGGCCTATTCCGCTTACTTATTCCTAATGATATTTCAGTTGTAGCTTGGCTACCCTGCATCTTTAGTCTCTCAGCTTCTTCTTCTATGATATCCTTTTGAGACTTCCTTCCTACATTTTTAGTGAATTGCTCATATTCTTCTGAGGAACCAGAAGTCTCTACCAATTTCTTCTTTAGAACATCTGCATAAGAGGGAGAAGATATAGTTCCTTTGGGAGATTTATGAAGATCTTGCATGATAGCATCTGCACTAGGAGTTTATAATATTATCGGTTCATTTTCCTGTGGCCCTTGATTTACTTCACCATCTTCTTTATGGACTTCAGATTGCTACACCTCACCTTCTTCGATAATAGGAGAGTTACGATCATTAGAAGGACTTAAGACCACAGAAGGATTTGAAGAAGCAATAGCATTTTCAGTAGTCTGGGATTTTAAATATTTTTTCTCAATAGGAATAGCTCCATTCCCAACATTTCCTGCTTTACCTTTCACATGTTTAGATGTGCCTTCTTTCTGTACTTGAGTCCATTGATTTGTCTTCTCTTTTTCAAGTTCTAATTCTGATTTTTTCTTGCAATTGCGAGCGAAATGGCCATATCCATGGTAGTGATGACACTTGAAAGGTAATTGTTCATAATCAAGCTCCTGAATGAGACCATTCAACAACATTTAACTTGATTGCCTTAGGAATCCCTATCTCTAAATATACTTCAACACAAATTCGTGTGCACAAATATTGATCTTTCCTTTCTGCCCTATCGATGTATTTTCTAAGCTTATTCCCAATGGTTTCCAGCGATTCTGAATTCCAGTAGTGAAGGGGAATATGGGGGAGCCTAACCCAGATAGGAACAACTGAAGGTACATCTTGGGTAGGGTCGAAGTTCAGAGTCCACTTTTTTAGACTGAGCACTTGAGGACCCATAAAATATGGACCATTTCGAAAAATAAGATCGTGATCTTCTGCTGATTCAAACACAAAAACATAATAGCCTCTGCCAACCAGATGATTGTGAATTCCTTCAGAGACCAAGGGCCTCCAATTTCTTCAAGCCCATCCATCTATTGCCTTCGGAGAAGGCCAAAGTCCTGTAAATTGCCCAATGAGCCCACACTCTACTAGATTCAAGCCAGTCCGGTAAGGACATTCTACAGGCAGATCAACCAAAGGAATATCTGTTTTATTCACAAATGTCTGCACCATTGGGGTTCCCTTTCTCTTCCCATGGGAGGCTATAAGGCATTTGACTGCATCAATCTCAGGAGGAAGAGGAGGGGGGGGGGCTCTAGAGGCCATAGAAGGAGCTCACACAGAGATTCAGTAGATTAAACTCTGTCAATGTGAAGATAGATCAACTAGAGAAAACATGATTATTAAAAGTTCACAAATCCTGAGAGATCATCCATGGTCTGAATCAACAAAAGAAGAAATACAAACCAGGGCCGAAGGGTGAGCGATCTTGATCCAAAAAATGCTGAGACAAATGCTATGTTCCTCTGCAGCACGAGGCTCCAATATAGCCAACGATGTTGAATGCTAGGCAATCGTGGAGCTGGAAAGATCCAGAGAAAACAAAACACCACGATCCAGCAACAACACCAACGGACCAGGTTGAGAACCTCAAAGTTCAAATCTTCTTGGATCGAGTTCAAATCTTCTTGGAGCGTCGAGTCTTTTTTAATAAAAAATCATTTTAATATTATTTAAAAACAAAAAATCATTTTAACATAGATAGTGATTGTAAATAATATAGTATTCCGTATTATTTGAGTTGAGGCTATCCCCTCGTTTAGTAAGTAAACTATGCATAGGGAATGAACTTTTATATACCAAAGAGACACTCTTAGGGGGAATACTACTACGTTCATGTAGTACCAACATTATCTCATTATGAAACAAAACTTTTTTTCGTTTGTGTAATACTAGCATTATCTTTTATATCATTGTGAAACAAAACCCTTTCTTATATAGAGTTTATCACTAAACATTATTTAATCAAATTTATATACGACTTAAAAAAATTTAGGGACAAAATTTAGCCCATGGGCTATTTTATAACTTTTTTTTTCCAAAAAAATAATTCACCAATTTGCATTTTTTTCAAAGATGATTGGACCAAATTCCATGAGATATTTTTATTTACTCCAAAAATAGTCAAAACTATTCAAAAACTATATAAAATCCTTAGATATTTGAATTTTTTTTTAAATCCCCAAGCATTACCAACATTATCCCTTATATCTACATCAATGTATTGCCAACATTATATCTACATCAATGTATTGCCAACATTATCCTTTATATCGTTGTGAAACAAAACCTTGTCATATATAGAGCTTATTACTAAACATTACTTAATCAAATTTATACAAGGAAATGAACTAGAGTTATTATCCACTCCTACTTTGTGTTAATAACTTACTCAAATTTTTAAAACAAAATTTGTATTCCAAATGATGATATGCCACATTTTATGAACTTTAATTTATTGATATAATGATTATTAATTTTATGGCATTATATTAGAGGTGGCAAGTGGCGGGGACCATTCTCAATCCTAATGAAAATCAACAACTAAAATATGAGTGAGGTTTTGGGATAACCACAAATAACTAAGAAAAAGTATATGCTCTTCTTTAGGGATTAAAACTTGTCAATTCATTCAAAGGGACCTCTCTCATAGCTACAGGGGTCTCATCTATAACTATCAATCTTATGAACACCTCAAAAACCTTTTCAAATGGTATAAGCTCATGTTCAAGAATCAATCAAGAGAGATGCAACTTCAAAGACATCCAGTTTTTCCATGTCTTGAGGGACTATAATTGTAAAGTGGACTATCATGCAAATAAGGTTCAAGATTGAACCTAGGGAAACTAGAAAATATTGGGGTGTAACGTCCCCTCACCCAATCCTGCCATTGGGAGGGGATATGTAACACCCCGATTTTGACCCCGCTTGCATTAAATGTACATGATGTATATATTGTAATTAATCGTGGTGTGGAGCTAAAGGCAAAAGCCCCACCATCGATTTGGTTGTGTTATGTTTCGGTGAACGGAATCGTTGTCGATGTTATATTGTGGTATACGACACACATTAGTTGGCATCATGTAAATATGCAATTTAATTAAATGAACCCCAACCAGCTATGTCACTACAACCATATCGAAAGGGGCATGATATTCCTAAGGATAGGGAGGGGAAATTGTTAAACCTTGAGCCCATGGGGGAAAAACCATGTGTCATCCACCCTTTTTGACTTGTTCACCTTCCCTTGTCTCATCCAACTACCACCATTAAAGAGTTTTGCTGTTAGTTGGGGCAGTTATTGTTGGGGAGTGGAGTGTGGCAGGACTGTCAGTCCTTTCCCACATGCATACTCCACCAGCAAGTTGACCCTCACGTTGGCAGGGAAACCACCACTGCCATCACTCCATGTGGACTCTCCATTCTCTCCACTATGCGATTCTCTCCATTGTCTGCTCATCCTCACGCACCGATTGGGATTGCTGGTTATTTTCTCACGCAGCAAGGGAGAGAGCCGTTTTGCTGTCATCCACGATTCATGCTGTGGGCATATATGATTTCCTTACAAATATGTGGACTATATATGTATCTGTGCATGTTGCTGAGAGGGGGATTACTCTTTCATTCTTGGACTGTGTAAATTCCCCATGACTTCACTGTTGATACTGGGAGCTATTGTTTCCCCACGTTTTGTTCGTTGTGTTTGATTTTATATTTTGGGCTGTTGTGGGTTGTTATGGATTCATTTTGGCCACGATAGGGCCAAGAATGACTCAGGAAATTGATTCCCATATCCAAGCAGTGAATAGCTTGTTTGACTACATGTATGTAGTGGTTGGTCTTCGGACTATGTGGGAGTGGGGATGAGGGCTTGGTTTGCTTGATAAACCTGGTGTGTTTGGGAACCACACATACATAGCTAGAGGGTCGGCTTTCTTCTCCACAACCCCTGAATAACACTGGAAGGGAGGTCAGGGCCTAAGGGACTGTGTAGCAGAGAAGGGACTGATTTCCTTGTGTTGGGTGTGTGCGGGTGTCTTAGAAGTTAGGCTAGTTCTGGTGTAGGTGTCCTCAGCTCTTCAATGAGCTCACTAGCTTAGCATTTAGCCTTTCCCAGCTCCTTGTTGGCTTGACAAACCCAACCGGGTTGGCTTGGCTATTTTGTGTATCCTTGGCTATGTGTAAGCCTGCTTGTTCCTTATTCCTTGGGGAATCATGCCCAGCTCGGGGGTGGCAACGTTCCGTTGCTGAGAGATTAAGGAGCACACTGGCCTATGGTTGGGTGGAACATTGCAGCGACATAGCTGGTTGTGGGACGAGTTCTTATAAGATAAGTATTCTTGACCATTTCGTTTCTGCAATCATATTTATTGTTAATGAATTATAATGAACATGTTTGAATGAATGAATGTATGTTTGCTTCCGCTGTGTATGTGAATGATTATGCATCTTAGCATGTTTTATGTTCAATAATTTCGGTTTTATATATGTTCATGTTCATGGGGCGGTTTTCTCGGATGGTTTATGGCATGGTAGCATCCTCTTCACCGGTCGGAGGGTCGGGGATGTTACAGAGTGGTATCAGATCTTCATGGGCCTGAATGGGCCATGAAGATGCAGTGACAAATCCATCGCTATAGCATTGGGCCTCAGAGGGCCACGAGAAACTAGTTAGCAGAGGCAGGTTGCCCTCTGCCCAGAAGAAATATGAATGATAGAAAATTTTCCAGAAAATTTCGATTAAAAAATTTTCTAAGTGCCGAGCTTGTCGGACCATCGGTGGACTAAGCGGGAGGCTCCTTCGATACATCGAAAGGCCACCCGATGGGGGGCACAGGCGGAAAGAATTCATGAAAATTTTCTAAGTGTTAGGCCGTCGGCTCATCAAAAAAATTAGACGGATAGACCTCCGATGCAGACCCCAGCGGCGGTGAAAATTAGCAGATGGGATAGCTGACACAGCGGCAGAAGAAAGACGAGGAAACGCCGATACGTCAGCTCAACTTAAGTTAAATATCACAAAAAAAAATAGATTATGATGTAGCCGATATGTCGATGGAGATCCCCTGAAGACCGCCGAAACGACGGCTCACTTAGTCGGAAGAACATCCAAAATGGATCATCGTCAAAATTTAGATGATGGATGTAACATCCCCGAACCTTCGATCGGTGAAGAGGACGCTACCAAAACATCAAAAAACCTCCGAGAAAATAACCCCATGAACATGAACATGCATATAAATTGAAATAAAATACTTAAAACATAAAACATGCTAAGATGCATAAACATACAAGGATGCATAGTTACTCAACATACCGCGGAAGAAAACATATACATTCAAGCATCAACATGTTCGTCATGATTCATGAAACAGTAACTGTAATTGCAGAAGCAAAATGGACAAGAACACTCATCTTATATAGAACTTGTCCGCAACCAGCTATGTCGCTGCAATGTTCCACCCAACCATAGGCCAGTGTGCTCATCAATCCCTCAGCAACACTGGCACCCCCGAACTGGGCATGATTCCCTAAGGAGTAAGGGACTAAGCAGGCTTACACATAGCCAAGGTACACAAAACAGCCAAGTCAACACAATTGGGTTTATCAAGCCATCAAGGAGCTAGGAAAAGCTAAATGCTAAGCTGGTGGTCTCAATGGAGTCAAAAGGATGCCTACACCAGAGCTAGCCTGACTCCTAAGACATCCACACACCCAACACCAGGAATCAGTCCTTTCTCTACTTCACAGTCCCTCTGGCCCTGACTTCCCTTTCCAATGCTCTTCAAGGTTGTGGAGAAGAAAGACAATAGTTTAACTATGTCTGAGTGGCTCCCAAACACCAGGTTTCTCAAGCATACCCAGCCTCCACTCCTACTCTAACAATTTGAAGACCAACCACTCCATACCTGCAGTGAAACAAGCAGTTCACAGCTCTGTGAAGAAAATAAGGACAACAGGGTGACAACCCAAATGAAAGGGTGAACACAGCTCAAGTCAAACAAGACGATTCAGAGTTGTTCTTGGCCCTAGTGTGGCTAAAACAAATCAGCAACAATCCCAACATATGTTTGCACATGCACCAACCCAAAACCAAGGGAAGAACAACAGCCATGCTTTTACCACTGCAGCAATGGGAGAAACACAAACTCACAGCAAACCCCAAATGAGGGTGAAGGTCTGATTCTTAGCCTGGACATGGGAAACACATATGCAAAACCCCAAATCGGTATGGAGACACACATACACACCGTCAGAATGTGAAGGATTATTCACAGGAATTCATGGGTGATAGAACATGCTCCCCAACTCGTTGTGTGAGTCCCAAAACAACAGAGAACCTTCTGCGTGAGGAGGACCATGCCCATTTTCCCACCGGTGCGTAAGGAGAGTGAACAGAATGACTCTCTGTGTAGGAAGAACCTGAACCGCCCTTTGTGAGAGTGAGCAAGACAATGGGATGACCGTCAATCAGAAGCATGGAGTTGTGGGAGAGTGGAGAGAGTGGAATATTGCTTCCCTGTCCCAGCGGCGTGAAGAGGAAGAGTCCGCTGGTGGAGTGGGAACGTGGGCAAGGACTGACAATCCTGCCACACCCACCACTACTCAACAATAACTTCTCCCAGACAGCAGAAGTTTAAATGGGTGGTCGACACATGGCAATCTCCCAATGGCCCCCCCACGGTTTAGAAAATCCCCCCCCTTAACCTTAGGAATCATGCCCTTTGCATTAACGTTGCACCATCGTAGCTGGCTGTAGGTTAATTTTAATTAATGTGCATATTTACATGATGCCAAAACTATAATGTGCCAGATAGCACAATATACCATTGGTAACGATCCTTGTTGCCGAAACATACACAACCAAATTGATGGTGGGGTTTTTCCTTTAGCTGCATGTCACGATTAATTACAAAATATACATCATGTATCCTTTAATGAAAACGGGGTCAAAAGCAGGGTATTACAATCCCCTCCCCCTTGGAATAACACCGTCCTTGGTGTTCCAATACATAGGAATACATATACCATTTGCACATTCAAAATTTCAAAATTTTGCAGATC
>LPNX010782590.1:175443-208156 GCA_001517045.1 Pseudotsuga menziesii
ACAATCTCACTAGCACCTTTTTCATTACTACTCATTGAGCTCTTCAGGGCAGTCACATGACCACATGCACCCCTAGGATGCTATCATAGTCCTCGCTCCTAGCGATACCTATATTCAAACATTGAATAGATTCACATGTTTAGTTTATTCTCAATGGTTTTTATCTCTTCAACAAGAGCTTATAATATCATAAACATATCATATACACATGTATACTCATAAGCAAGAAATTGCAAAATAATCCAATACTTATCTGTATTGTGTGCTTCCTCTCTAGTCCACAGGATCCTACTTCGCTTTGCAAGCCTTGGGATTGCCTATGGACTTGGATGTTAGGTCAGCACGTAGGCTACTTCACAACATCCTTTTATATATATCAAGCACAGTCAAGCCAACCTACAGTTGGGTTTATCAGACCGTCCAGCCAAGCCAATACACAATTGGGTTTATCCGGCTGCAGGCAATCAAGCCAATACACCACTGGGTTTATCAGGCTACTCAGCCTAGCCAACTAACAGTTGGGTTTATCAAACTGCAGGTAGTCTAGCTAACACTGTAACGTAACCATTTACCCTTTTCTCTTTAGTGTGCAACACCAAACTGCATCTATTTAGTTTGACAACACAAGCAATGCAAGCAATACAAGCAAACCCATCATCATTATTGCTCTAAAACTATAATCATATTTCATATCATTCATTATCAAGTATTGAGACACCACGAGTGCATCCACTCCCTAGGGTGTAGTCAATATTGAAAACCCTTTCATGACCCGACATTGGAAAAGTGTGCACCCCTTTCCGACATGAGCTATGCAGGCCCTACTCCTACTCAAGCAATCTGTCATAATGGAAATAAAATCAAACATGCTCTGCATATGGAATTGACAATTTGACATGCATATTCTTAGCTAGGGTCACAAAACACTTATCCATTTGTCGAGGCAGTATTCCTTCATTAAGGAGGAATGGGGCTCCCTTCTCTGAGTTGACAGTCCCTCAGTTTGCCATAACAACTCCTTTTTACATTTCATATCCACACATGTCTTATCGACATAACCTATACCATCTCACTCATGTTGCTTACCAAACATGTAGTGCAGATGAGACATTTCCAAAATGTCCAATGGAGTTGCACCCGAAACCCATTTCCAAGATAGGGGAGAACCTCCCCATAAAGTTTGGCTCCTTCTAGCCACCACACATGGTCTTCCTATAACGTGTACCCCTGGCACACTCATCAAGTAGCCAAACAGTCAATCATTATCTGATAATACAATCCAAATTGATTGTTCCATAACCAAGCAATGACATTAGTAATTAAATTCAATAGGAATTTGCAATTTTGTTTTCTACAGAAATTGATTTGCTTGGCAATGAGGTGATCCTCATTTGTGGGTCTCTTGTAAGCAGCACCACTATGCCCATTATAATTTTATGCTTACTATCATAACATGAACATCCACTTACAACACGACCTCCTGACACAATTCTATGCAAGCCAATAGTGATTAGCAATTGTCAGCAATTTCTCAAATCTGAGATTTACAAATTCAAATTGACAACTCATCCTGCATACAGACTATTTTCACAGCCATGAGACTCTTCTCATGAGGTTTGGCTCTTTCACATGGTAGATCCCGGCCTTTGTCATGGTCTTACCCACATTGCCATGCCCCAAACAATCTACCTGAACCTCAGTCAACCAAACACTTGGTAAGTCTTGATGCATCTAACTTTTTCACCATTGCAACAATTGCTGAAGCATTTTCAGAATTTATAAAATTCAAATACTTCCAGCTATTAATCACATCAATATTACTAAAAATTATTTACTTCACACAATCATTATCATACTAAAATTGCAAGGTATAGTCACATCATTTATGCAATTTAAATGAATTGTTTAGATACTCCTTACTTCACAAGCATATCATTGTACCACCTTTCCCTTCCATAGAGCATTTCTGACAGCCAATTGATCATGACTACCCTCTTCATGTACTTACTATGCCGCATTCACATCAGCTCTTGAAATGGTTCCAGAATTGTCATCAATTTATCATTTCAGCCATTAGTTATTCATAATAACACATGCACTATCTCGATGCATTCATGCAATGCACCACATCGTTTGCACCCATACTTATGTATGCCTATCTACAACATTTACTCATACTTTTCATATGCATCCATTCAATGCATAACTACAAGATTTATAAAATCTTTTAATGCTTATCCACTCAATGCTACCTTGCATTGATTCAGGAATACTATGCATTTAAACATACTATGGCTTAACCATGACTACCTCATATAGGATGCCCTACCGTAATCAAGACCATCAGTACTCACTTTCTTTGAGTCACTATGTTCATAACAACATATACAGGCGGGACACATTTCTATATGAATTTATTATAAATTTAAAATACCCACATGGTATGAGATCTCTTACGTTTACCACTCCATGCAATTGTCATAATTAAAGCCTTACCTTCATGGGTCCTACGTACACCCTTTGACATTACCAGTTTGGTTGGTCCTTTGCAGGAGATTGCAGAATTTGCTCACCAACTTTTGATTCTGGACTTTTTGCCTTATCCCTTTCTCCATAGGGTTTCTCTCACATTCATCAGCATCAGCAACATATTCATCCATGTCCATGTTGTCATTGGTTTTTTTTTCCACTAATGCCAACACCAATGCAATAATTATCATTAGTGGTTCATTACAAATGTATAATTCACAAACATGTAATATCCTATGCATGCAAGGCATATCCTCATACATTTTATGTACAAGACTTACAAGAATCATAATTAGCAAGATAGGGTTTAAGGAGATTTCCCTTTTCAAGTCCCTCATCTTTGCATGGAACTCCTCTTCCACACAACAGCTGGTTTGACTTCATAGTCCTTGCTACCTCTAGGCATGCAATTCCCAGATTTGTCCATATTGACAACAACACATTTCTTCATCAAGAAATCACTAGTACTTTGTAGCACCACATTCAAACTCTGATGATTCTCCTTTGTTCCTTGCTGGATAAGCTTTCCAACGCCTATCCACATGCTTCATTCTGACCTCGAATGTGTAAACCACACCAATTCTAGAATGATGAGTTTCACCAAATTTAAGCAAAACACACAACTGTATTTTGGTCTGGAATGCTAGCTTCAACCACCTAGAATTTTCTTCCTTTTCAACCCTAAAACTGCTGAAAATCAAATGAGAAATTCACTAAAAACAAATTCACTGAACACTAGCTAAGATTCGCTGGAACTTCCACTGGAAAAACCCAAAATTTTCCTTTGTCAAAATTGGGTCTCATCCCAACTAATTTCCCGACGTATCGGATCCTTAGTGGACTAGTCTTCTGACACTTCGGCGACCCAAACGACTAAATTTCTCCGGCGCTCATTGGAAGCCCTATCAATTATAAGTTTCCGCTGTATCGGGTCCTTAGTCGTCTAAGCTGCCGAACAATTTATCGGTGATGCCAAAACTAATATGTGTCGGTGATCGAGAATGTTAACCTCTACAGCATCGGCGAGGAAACCCACTTCCACAGCGCAGTATCTGCGACCTCAACAACTGATTTCCTTCAATGTGTTGGCGATCATAACATTACGTACCGCGGCATCAGCGATCGGAAGCATTATCCATTGGGTGGATAGTTCTCTAGGCAGCCACAACAGTGGATGCATGAGCAACTAAATCGTTCCGATGATGTTCATCGATGGCTTGATCTTCTGACATTTTCCGATGTTTTCTTCACTTAGGCAAAATTTCAGAAAATTCTCCCTCTTCGCATCAGCTCCCCAAAGAACTAGGTTTCGCCGACGTTTCGGCGGTCTTCGAAAAATCTCTATCGAAACTGTGACTCTGCCTTCAACTAATAATCGTCGATCCTTCATCAAACCTTCGCCGATGGTCAAAAGAGTATGTCGGCTCTACCTTCCTCTAATCGTCGCCAATGTTTCGGCATTTTCCTTGTCTAATTTCCGCAAACGTATCATCGGCACTTCGTCATCTAATCATCGACAATCAAAACAACTAATCTTTGTCGATCGCAGATGGTCTCAACCTGTTGAC
The DNA here is from genome assembly GCA_001517045.1 of Pseudotsuga menziesii. Classification (NCBI taxonomy): domain Eukaryota; kingdom Viridiplantae; phylum Streptophyta; class Pinopsida; order Pinales; family Pinaceae; genus Pseudotsuga; species Pseudotsuga menziesii. Next base: position 179,541 of record LPNX010782590.1, read on the forward strand.
GGGCGTAGATGACTATGCACGCAACGAGGGAGACAACCCAGACCGGGATCCTTAAAGCAAGCTCCAAGCTGTTTGGGATGGTTGTTCCCAACAGGTTTAAAGGCTCTGTTAGCCTAAAAGTCTAACTATTTAAAAATCTAAGAGTTTGATCTAACACTACTGATTATTGATTAGATATGTATCTATATCTATACAAATTAATAACTATTATTAATTACATAATTAATAAACTAAGTTAACTCAGTTTATAAAGATAGAAGATTAAATAACTATTAACAAGTTTGATTATTAACAAAGATACATTATATACATCTGTACATTAATCAATAATGAAAAGAATAACCTGCATATGGCATGAATATAAATATCTATTTCAAATAGATTTTTTAACAATAGAAAATAAAAACATATTATCCTAACCTACGTACTATCCTGATCAGGAGCAATGCGAAATTTAAACTGAAATCAGATCTGTTAACAGGAATATCAATAATCTTGACAATCTTCGAAATAAATTAAGAAATCACCAAGATCATGCAATAGACGTGTAAACCACGTACGTAACGATGTCAATCACCAATTTACAACATGGCATTTATTAACAGAACGATAATCAGCATAAGTCAATAGCCAAACAGAATATATTTGCACAATTTCATAAAAGAGATTATGACAAACATGCATAATATAGAAAAACAGTAACAAGACTAAGGATAGCATACACATGTGCTAAGCATAAAACTGTCAACATATATATAATTTATCACCAGTTTAAAGACTGTATCTGCTGACAGGAAGCTGTCTTCAGTTACAAAAGATCAAACCGCAGTCTTGTTGTCTCTTTTCCCCAAACTATCGACCCCTTAACCCACATGCCATCTCCCCTTAAATACATGTAATCTCAAAAGAGAAACAGTCCTAAAAACTAGAGATAGCAAAATCGAACCCTCTAACCAATTTCCCTTTAAAAAATGACAAGTAAGACATGCCATTTTCCATATACGTAAAACGCCAAGAAATGGTAAGATTCGATCCATAAAAATCGAAAATCTCAACAATGAAACAACACCTGGAAAGTCTGATAGTCGTTTTGTTTCTGATCATGTGGGGATCATCCAAAAACAGATAATCATCAAAACCCGCAGCAAGAACAACAACCATATCGCCTGCAATGCAACACACGAAAATAAATTAATTAACACACATACAAAAATCGAAATGACAAAAACTATGCAATAAACAAAAATCAAACAAATCAGTACCTGTACAGAGGTAACCTGATCATTAATCCATCAAAACTTCAAAATATGAAACTGATAGCAAATACACCCAAACATAAAATTTTATAGGCGCATTGAATACTTGGATGTTTACCCCACTCGACTGACTCGACGATTGCCCCCTAAATTGCATAAGTGCAACTTGAGCATTAAGCTCCCGAAGCTTCTCTTCATTCTTATCATTCTCACTTTGTAATTTCAGAACCCTTCTAATTAACTTATTCTTATGATTTTTCAGATGCACGAGATGCTTGTCACTCAAGTCCACTTTCTCCTTTAACTTCAGATTATCAGCCTCCATGACATCGCGATTGGCTACTACTTCAGTTACCCTTTCCTCCATCCTGTGTATCTTGTCTAAAAGACAGTTAATGAACAAAGGATGCATCATATCCCCCACGTAATGAAAATCGGGCGGGCTTGTACCCACAGGCTTTTCTTTTGCTGGAGAATCAATAACAGAATCCCCCCGAACGTCTTTATCAACCACATGAATATCTTTACCAATGGCAGGAGGACTCTCATCAACAAGATTCAGAACGAACTCAGGCTGAACCATATTATCATTAACAGGCAGAGGGAGATCCGTTTCTTCATCATCTAAGACAACAGTCTCAACCTGAACACTGTCAGTCACAGGGGTTTTAACAGTATTACCTTTTGCCATACTCCTGGTAAATCTACCTACCAACTTTGCTTTCGGTCTGTCTCGTCCACGATTGCAAATTTTATCTGTATTGTTTTGTGGCGTAATCGGTGACAGAGATGAAAATCCCCTCACGCGTTTAGAACCCAGGTGAGTATCAACGCTTCTCACTGGAGTGGACACCGGATCATGGCAAGGTTCAGGACGCATACGGCCAGGGTTAGACAAGGGTTTACATAAAGAAGGGACTGAGACTGGACTCGGCTCTTTATGCTTATTGCATTCCTGAGGGTTGTCAAACTGGCAATGGCAAAAAGAGGAAAAGCCATTGGACTCAACGAACTCATCCCAGGACCGATTTGACTTCTGAAGCTCCTTATCAATTAACATGCAGACTAAGCCATGATGAAAGAGACTATGACTAACATTCTTAGGACCCCTTTTAATGGCAGCAGACATCTTAAATAGACTTTGCAACAAATAATAGGGTAATTTTAGTGGGAAACCTATAAATGCAGACATGATCCTGAGATGATAGACGTACGCTGAAGACAAGCGGCTTTCACAAGTCAGGTATCTGTGGATCAAATCCAGAACAGGACGCCATTCCTTTTTGAAGTACATGCGAGCTACTCCACTGCGAAACGACACTTCTTGACCAGGGTTCTTTAGTAGCTGGTGCCACTCAGTAATGTCCATCCTCTTGTATTTAAACCATCTCTCACCGGTCAGCGACAGGCCAGTGGCAACCGCTACTGATCGCTCGTCCACCCGAAAACGGAGATCACCCACTTCTGCCTGAAAATCAACCAGAGAGAGAGCAAAAAACCTTGTGACTTTGGGGTTCGAATCAAAGAATTTACTTATGAACGACATCCACCCAATAGCCTCAACCTTTGCTGACAGCTCAGGGTTCGAATCCAGCAATTTCATTTCGTAGGGATCAACCCTCACTACTGGCGCCATTATTGACTGCGTCAAGGCACGTAACCGCACACAAAACAAATACCACAGCTCGGCACAAGACAACAAATTAGAGAACGAGCACTTCGGGTAAAGACTGAGCAAGAACAGGTGATGAAATTTCACCTTGTGATAAGCAGAATAAGCCATGCATAAACACAGACTATACCCCTGCAAGTTCGGCATAAACAAAAACATTATCATTGAGAGAGGTAATCGATTAATGAGGAATGACGGTCGAAGACTCCAGATAACTCATGTTATCATTGTTTAACTGGAATTAATGATATGAGGCCCTTCACTGTACACAGAACAAGTGTTCCATTGACAGGCAGCCACGATGGAGGACAAGTACTAAGACTTAGACGTGATGGACAGGGTTCAGTACTAGTGTCATGATAGCATATCGACTTCGTAACAGGTGGATCAAGATGGAGGCTACGACATAAATTGATTTGATGATAAACCATAATACAGATCTCCCTACCATAGATTCGACTTACCCTTCAAAGGTGGTGGACAATAGAACATAATTACAACCCATCAAGTCGAAACTAGACTTTGCAATACAGACCATATTATCATGATCAGCGTAAACAGCTGTGGTAATATCAACCATGGTTCGTGAACTTAGGATATGGTGGATATGGCACATAAAACATTTGTCCTTCGTGCTCTAGGCTTTTACCAAAGTCATAACAAACCGACCATTGATAACCATTAATCAACTCACAAATGAAATCCATAATAATGTGACCAACCATACCAATATCAACTATTCCAATATCGTGAGCTTATAAATAGTTATAGTAACAAAATAAATCAATAAAATGGATTTATAATGTTTTGGATAAGGTGCAAGACTAGGCTGACGATAACAGATATAGGAATCATTAATACTCATCCACCCAAAATAATAACTTCATAGTAGTGATTTCGCTAATCTAATATAGTTTACAAAGGTTGTTTGAAAATATGGAATTTCGCTGAATCAATAGCTCAGGGGAGACCACCTTTTCAGTAGCTGATAATTCATTAGATTTTCCCCTTTAAAATTTGAACATTTCATCAAAACAAAATGGGATTTTGTTTGATGAAATATGTTTTTTAAAGGCTGTTGAGCAGGGGCACAACACAACCCTTAAGTGAAATTTCAGTGAATTCCTTCTCTTTCCTCCGCCGTATCGGCGCTCCAATATTCTAATTTCCGCTGACATTGCGGCGTCTACATCATGTATTTTTCTCCGCCGTTTCAGCGGTTTTCAAGGGATCTCCTCCAACGTATCGGCACTTTCAACTTCTAAATTTCACCGATCAAATCGACTAAATTCCATCGACAATTTCCATACTTAAGAATTTTTGGCGAAGACTTCCTTTATTCTTCCACCGCGTCGGCACCTTCATCACCTATTTTCCGTCGACGTATCAGCTGTTCGGACAACTAAAACTTTTCGACGTTTCCGGTACTTAGACAATTTTTTTTTTTTGGAAAATTTCTTTTCTTCGTCCGTTGGTGCATCAGTCGCTCCATTCGCTAACTCTCGCTGACGTTTCAGTGTCCTTCAGGATATCCTGGCCGAGACTGCGACTCATCATCATTGATCAACTTTCGACGGCCCGACACTTCCAACTTTCCAGAAACATTTTCCTTCTTCCCTTTCGGTGGTCTTCAACTAAAGGCTTCCGACGATCTCGACACTTAGACAAAATTTGCCAAAATTTTCTTCTTTGTCTCTTCATTTCCGCAGTCATGTCGGTTATTCAATCAACTAATTCTTGCCGATGTTGCGGGGCTTTCATCGTCTTCCTTCCACCGGCACCATTGAAAACCCTTCCGCCTAAATTCCCTGACGTTTCGATGATCTTCAGCTGATGGCTTCCGAGGAATTTTCACACCTTTCGTCATCCACCGATGGCCTGTATCGGAGTGCCTTCCGACTAAAAATTCCACTACATCGGAGGTGCGTCCCACAAAGTTTTTCGATGTATGGTAGCCTAGACACTTAGAAAAATTTCTGAAGTTTTTATTCCATGGCTCCCGTCGAGCGGCCTTTCGCTTAGGTGATCCGATGCATCAGCGGGACTTCGGACTAAGTCCTCCGATGATCCGACGATCCCAATACTTAGAGAAAATTTTCAAAATTCTCTTGTCATGCACATATTTCTTCTGATTTCTACTGGGAAGAAGGCAACCTACCTCTTCTAGCTGACCTTTCATGGCCCATTCAATCCCATGCTGCAACCATAGCTCTGATACCACACTGTAATGTCCCCAACCCTCCGACCGGTGAAGAGGACGCTACCAAAACATAAAAATACCTCCGGTCAAATAGCCCCATGAAGATGAACATGCATATAAATTGAAATAAAATACTTAAAACATAAAACATTCTAAGATGCATAAACATACAAGGATGCATAGTTACTCAACATACCACGGAAGCAAACATATACATTCAAGCATCAACATATTCATCATGATTCATGAAACAATAAATGTAATTGCAGAAGCAAAATGGACAAGAACACTTATCTTATACAGAACTCGTCCACAACCAGCTACATCGCTGCAACGTTCCACACAACCATAGGCCAGCATGCTCATCAATCTCTCAGCAACACTGCCACCCCCAAGCTGGGCATGATTCCCTAAGGAGTAAGGGACTAAGCAGGCTTACACATAGCCAAGGTACACAAAATAGCCAAGTCAACACAATTGGGTTTATCAGGCCATCAAGGAGCTAGGAAAAGCTAAATGCTAAGCTGGTGGTCTCAATGGAGAGCTAAGGACACCTACACCAAAGCTATCCTGACTCCTAAGACATCCACACACCCAACACCAGGAATCAGTCCTTTCTCTGCTTCATAGTCCTTGCAGCCCTAACTTCCCTTTCCAATGCTCTTCAAGGTTGTGGAGAAGAAAGCCAGCAGTCTAACTCTGTTTGAGTGGCTCCCAAACACCAATTTTCTCAAGCATACCCAACCTCCACTCCTACTCTAATAGTCCGAAGACCAACCACTGCATACCCGCAATGAAACAAGCAGTTCACAGCTCTATGAAGAAAATAAGGACAACAAGGTGATTCAGAGTTGTTCTTGGCCCTAGCGTGGCCAAAACAACTCAGCAGCAATCCCAAAAGATGTTTGCACATGTAGCAACCCAAAACCAAGGGAAGAACAATAGCCACGCTTTTACCACTGCAACAATGAGAGAAACACAAACTCACAGCAAACCCCAAATGAGGGTGAAGGTCCAATTCTTAGCCTGGATAGGGGAAACACATATGCAGAACCCCAAATCGGTATGGAGACACACATACACACCGTCAAAACGCGAAGGCTTATTCACAGGAATTCATGGGTGACAGAACATGCTCCCCAACTCGTTGCGTGAGTCCCAAAACAATGGAGAACCTTCTGCGTGAGGAGGACCATGCCCATTTTCCCACCAGTGTGTATGGAGAGTGAACAAAAGGACTCTTTGTGTAGGAAGAACCTGAACCGCCCTCCATAAGAGTGAGCAAGACAATGGGATGACCGTCAATCAAAAGCATGGAGTCGTGGGAGAGTGGAATATTGCTTCCCTGTCCCGGCGGCGTGAAGAGGAAGAGTCCACTGGTGGAGTGGGCACGTGGGCAAGGACTGACAGTCCTGCCACACCCACCGCTACTCAGCAATAACTGCTCCCAGACAACAGACGTTTAAATGGGTAGTCGACACATGGAAATCTCCCAATGGCCCCCCCATAGTTTAGACAATCCCCCCCCCTTAACCTTAGGAATCATGCCCTTTTCATTAATGTTGCACCATCGTAGCTAGCTGTAGGTTAATTTTAATTAATGTGCATATTTACATGATGCCAAAACTATAATGTGTCGGATAACACGATATACCATCGGCAACGATCCTTGTTGCCGAAACATACACAACCAAATCGATGGTGGGGCTTTTGCCTTTAGCTCCACACCATGATTAATTACAAAATATACATCATGTATCTTTTAATGCAAATGGGGTCAAAACAGGTTTATTACAATGGATCCACCGATGCGGCGGAAAATGTCGGCAAAATTTAGTTGTTTGGACCGCCGACACATCGGAAGGAGTTAGTCGTTCAGATCACCAACACATAGTGTTTAGTGGTTCCGATCGTCAACGGGTTGTATGGTCCGTGGAACCCACAAATGGTTTGTTTCTCGTCGTTGCGAATGCCCAAAGAACTATCCACCCGAAGAATAGTGCTTTCGATCGTCGATACTGTGTTATGGGAGTTCGTTTCCTCGTCGATGTTGTAGTAGTTGACGGTTTCGATCGCCGATACAGAGACGTTACAGAGTCCTTGGCATCACCGATAAAATTCTAGAGGCTCAGACAACTAAGGATCCGACACGTCAGAGAAAAATAGACGAACAGACCACCGATGAGCGTCAGAGAAAACTAGTTGTTTTGACCGCCGAAATGTCGAAATTTTAGTTGGGAGGAGGTCCGATTGGGCAAAAAGGAAATTTTTGAGTTTTCAGTGGGATTTTCAGCAGTTTTTCAGTGGATTTTCCGGGTTGAAAAGGAGAGAGTGGCAGCGATCTTATGCACCAGATTGCGCAAAAACCAATGATTTACAAAAAAAAAATGAGGGCGCTGCCCTCGACTCGAAGCCATAAGGGAGGAAAGCCCCCTTAACCCCTGTCGTCCCCCTAAGACAGACGTTCTTTGATGAAGAAAATTTTGTGTTTGGGAAAAACTGTTATTTTATGATTTTTCCAGGAGAAGGTAAGTAATTCTGATTTATATCAAAGTTATGCATCTAACAGTTGTGTTACTAACACATTCGTAGAATCGTAGACACCTTCAAGGGCAGTATTTTAGGTAGTGCAGTTTGGTAAAGTAAGTGGTGGTTCAGACATGAGAACCCATGACGGATATGATGCTCAGGATTCTTACGAGCATGCTCGAGATGCCATTGGAGAAAATGTCCGAATAGGAAATGACGACATAGAGTCTAATGGAAGGAGATTCCAAGAGACACCGTCAGATGTTGCAGCCACCATGAAAAGCTTGATCAAATTCCAGGAAGAGCAGCACCAGTTGAATGCTGCTATGTTGCAGAGTTTGACAGACTTGCAAAGAAAGATAGACTCTGAGCGGGGTATAGTAAAACCAGAAGGAAGTAAGAGAAATACTAGGAGAAGGAGAAGGACTTCTAGTGGATCATCTGACTCTGAAGAATCCAGCGGAGATTCAAGCTCATCTTCTCGTAAAAGGAGAAAAAGGAGACACCATGGGATCTCTCTCGGGATGAATTTAAGAAGGCTAAGCCTCCTACATTTGATGGTGAAGTCAAGACTAGACAAGAGGCTGAAGCTTGGCTTCTTGGGATAAAGAAGTACTTTCAAGTTCAGGATTATTCGGGAAACATGAAGGCAAGAGTTGCCATATTCAATCTGAATGGAAGGGCATGCATTTGGTGGGAACACTTCAAGCAACTAAAGAGGATTAGTGAAAGGAGGCTGAAGTGGAAATAGTTCAAGAAGTATTTCAAGCAAAAATACCTCTCTGACAGGTATTATGATGACAAGATTAAGGAGTTCCATGAGCTGAGATTGGGACAACAAACCATGGAAGAGTATGCAAATAAGTTCTTGGAATTGTTGAGGTATGTCAGGTACATCAAAGATAAAAAAAAGTGAAGGTCCAACGGTTTTTGAGTGGATTGCCTTAGTCTTACAAAGATAGAATTGAGTTTTACGAACCTAGAACTCTTGAAGAAGCAATAAGGAAGGCTAAGTATTGCTATGAGCAAAGTAAAGGTAAATCTGATTACCATACGGCATGGAAGGACAGGAAGAGTGAGAAGTTTGACCAAAGAAAGAAAGGTTTCAAACCTTCTAACTTCAGGAAGCAACAGAAACAACCATCCCAAGCTACGAGTAAGCCAGTTAGAGTGATAGGAGAAGAGCCTAAGGATCCACAACAGAATAGAGGACAATTAAAATGTTGGAGATGTAAAGGACCCCACATGCGTAGAGATTGTCCACTCGGGAATGAGAGTGCAAGACCAGCTTACAACATTCAAGAAGCAGAAACATTGGGTCAAGTAGCAAGGGAAATCCCTAGGATCTATGCAGCACTAGAGGACTGCCAGGCAGATCACCAGTCAACTGTGGTTAAAGTTGCAAGTAAGATTGTTGAGCAATCTATTTCTATTTTGATTGACCCTAGTTCTACTCACAGTTTCATTACTCCTAGAGTAGTGGATATTTGTGCTTTTAAGAAAGTAAAGCATAGGAAAGCTTGGTTAGTTCGGCTAGCCACTGGAACTAAGAGAAAGGTCAGTGAAGTGGTAGAGAAATTTCCATTGGTCATGAATGGATTGGTCACTTATGTAGATCTGAATGTTCTACCACTTGGTTCCTATGATGTTATTATTGGAATGGATTGGTTAGAAGCTCACAGGGTGAAGCTTGACTGCTATAATAAGACTTTTGAATGCATGGATGAAGAAGGGAACCCAATAGTTGTGAAAGGTATTCCAAAGGTGATTTCAGTAAGACAGGTTTCAGAAATGCAGTTGAAGAAGTTCTATAGGAAGGGTTTCCAGTTGTATGCAGCTCATATTTTGGAGGCATCAGGAGACGAAACTCCTAGGTTGGAGGACTATCAGGTGTTACAGGAATTCAAGGATGTGTTTCCTGATGAGATTCCAGGGCTTCCTCCAAAGAGGGACATTGGTTTCACAATTGAACTTGTGCCAGGAGTAGCACCAATGTCCAAGACACCCTATAGGATGAGTACACTGGAGATGCTAGAGTTGAAGATGCAACTGCAAGAGTTGTTGGAAAAGAAGTATATCAGACCGAGTGTGTCTCCTTGGGGAGCACCAGTTCTATTTGTAAAGAAGAAATATGGTACACTCAGGTTGTGTATTGATTACAGATAGTTGAACAGGGTTACTGTGAAGAATAAATATCCTTTGCCCAGGATTGATGACCTCTTTGATCAAATGAGAGGAGCAAAGGTATTTTCCAAGATTGACTTGAGGTATGGTTACCATTAGGTGAGAATCAAGGATGAAGACATTCATAAGACAGCCTTCAGAACAAGGTATGGACATTATGAGTTTGTAGTGGTACCATTTGGTCTCACAAATGCACCAGCTACATTTATGTGCCTTATGAACAGTGTCTTCAGTAGGTATTTGGACAAGTTTGTTCTTGTTTTCCTTGATGCCATTCTCATTTATTCTAAGAATGAGGAGGAGCATGCAGAGCATTTGAGGTTGACATTGCAATTGCTCAGGGAGCATCAGCTGTATGCAAAGCTGAGAAAGTGTGACTTCTATAGAGATAGAATTCAGTATTTGGGTCACATTATCTCAGAAGAGGGTATATCTGTGGACCCTAAAAAGATTGAAGCCATTATGAATTGGCCTACTCCAAGAAATGTGACAGATGTAAGATCTTTTATATGACTTGCAGGATACTACAGGAGATTCATTGAAGGATTCTCCAGAGTTGCACATGCCATCACTTCTTTGCAAAAGAAGGGGATAAAGTTTGAATGGACATCGAGGTGTGAAGAAAGCTTCCAGCAGTTGAAGAATCTCCTCACCAGTGCACTAGTATTGAAAGTTGCATATCCAGAGAAATATTTTGTGGTATGTACCGATGCATGTGGACAAGGGCTTGGAGGAGTCCTTATTCAAGACAACCACGTGATATGTTATGAGTCAAGAAAGCTGAAGGAGCATGAGAAGAACTATGCCACTCATGATCTAGAGCTGGCAGCCATAGTACATGCCCTCAAGATGTGGAGGCATTACTTGATGGGTAGAAGATTTGAGCTCAGGACAGACCATTGTGGTATGAAGTATCTATTTGATCATCCTACTCTGAATACTAGGCAAGCGAGATGGCTAGAGTTTTTATGTGAGTTTGATTTTGAAATCAAGCACATAAAGGGAAAAGAGAATAAGGTAGTTGATGCAGTCAGCAGGAAGGTGCAGGACATGCATGTGGCATCTCTTAGTATTTGCCAATCAGATTTGAGGTAGCAGATTGCTAATCATACTACCAGAGATGAATTGTATGAGTTGGTAAAGGACAAATTGCAGCAACAAAGTCTTGAGAAGAGGTATGAGGGATATAAATTGAAAGAAGATGGACATATTACTTATAAAGACAGAATTTATATTCCAAATGTAGCAGATTTGAGGAAAATTGTTATGGATGAAATCCATCAAACTCTGTATCCTGGTCACCCAGGATACCAAAAGACAATTGCTACCGCTAGAAAACAATAATTTTGGCCAGGAATGAAAAAGGACATGGCTGAATACATTTCAAGGTGCATGAAATGTCAGCAGGTAAAGGTTGAGCATCAACATCCAACAGGTTTGTTGCAGCCTTTTCCAATTCCACAATGGAAATAGGAAGTGATTTCCATGGATTTTATTACAGGATTGCCGATGACTTGGAGACAACATGATTCCATCATGGTTGTGGTAGACAAGTTGACAAAGGCAGCGCATTTTATACCAATTAAGTCTACACATAAGATTGATGACATTGCAAAGATCTTCATGAAGGAGATTTTCAAATTGCATGGATTGCCTAAGGAAATAGTCTCTGACAGAGATGTCAAGTTCACTTCCAATTTTTGGAAGGGGTTGTTTGTAGATTTGGGTACAAAGCTAAACTTCAGCACTGCATACCATCCTCAGACGGATGGGCAGACAGAGAGAGTGAATCGGGTGCTCTAAGATATGCTTCACATGTACGTGATAGACAAACCAACCAAGTGGGAAGTTTACTTACACTTGGTAGAGTTTGCTTATAACAACGGACAACACGCATCCTTGGGGATGAGTCTGTATGAAGCTTTGTATGGAAGAAGGTGTAGGACACCAGTGACTTGGGATAATCCAATGAATAGGGTTGTGCTTGGTCTGGAATTGGTCAAGGAAATGGAGCAAGAGGTTGTAAAGATTAGGCAGAATTTGAAAGCAGCATAGGACAGACAGAAAAGCTATGCAGATAAGCATAGAGTGAACAGAGATTTCAGTGTTGGAGATCATGTCTACCTCAGAGTGAGGGCAAGGAAGAGTTCCTTGAAGCTTGGAATTTGTGCCAAGCTATCACCAAGATATTGTGGGCCGTTTGAAGTGCTTGAAAGAATAGGGCCAGTTGCATATAGACTTGCATTGCTTGCTAGCACTAGAGCTCATAATGTTTTTCATGTTTCTTTGCTTAAGAGATATGTACATGATCCTAACAATGTGATAAATTGGGATGTGATTCAGGTGGAACCCGAGGGAGAGTTCCAAATCGAGCCAATGCGCATCCTCGACAGGAAGGTCACAATACTCCGGAATCGGGCCATAGGTCAAGTAAAAGTGCAATGGGAGCACTACGGACCTGAAGAGGCTACATGGGAGCTGGAGGATGCCATGCAATTGGCACATCCATTTTTGTTCAATTCTATGGAACACTGAGGCAGTACCAGTGTAGCAATTTGTTCAAATTTTGTAAATCACTGAGGACAGTGCTATTGAAGGGGGAGGGGAATGTAACACCCCGGTTTTGATCCCTATTGCGTTAAATGTACATGATGTATATATTGTAATTATTCGTGGTGTGGAGCTAAAAGCAAAAGCCCCACCATCGATTTGGTTGTGTTATGTTTCAGTGAATGGAATCGTTGCCGATGGTATATTGTGGTATACGACACACATTAGTTGGCATCATGTAAATATGCAATTTAATTAAATGAACCCCAACTAGCTATGTCACTGCAACCATATCGAAAGGGGCATGATATTCTTAAGGATAGGGAGGGGAAATTGTTAAACCTTGAGCCCATGGGGGAAAATCCATGTGTCATCCACCCTTTTTGACTTGTTCACCTTCCCTTGTCTCATCCAACTACCACCATTAAAGAGTTCTGTTGTTAGTTGGGGCAGTTATTGTTGGGGAGTAGAGTGTGGAAGGAATGTTAGTCATTTCCCACACACACACTCCACCAGCAAGTTGACCCTCACATTGTAGGGAAACCACCACCGCCATCACTCCATGCGGACTCTCCATTCTCTCCACTACGTGATTCTCTCCATTGTCTACTCATCCTCACGCACCGATTGGGATTGCTGGTTGTTTTCTCACGTAGCAAGGGAGAGAGTCATTTTGATGTCATCCACAATTCCTGCTGTGGGCATATATGATTTCCTTACAGATCTGTGGACTGTATATGTATCTGTGCATGTTGCTAAGAGGGCGATTGCTCTTCCATTCTCAGACTGTGTAAATTCCCTGTGACTTCACTGTTGAGACCGAGAGCTGTTGTTTCCCCATGTTTTGTTGGTTATGTTTGCTTTTATGTTTTGGGCTGCTATGGGTTGTTATGGAGTCGTTTTGGCCACGATAGGGCCAAGAACAACTCAGGAAATTGATTCCCCTATCCAAGCTGTGAATAGCTTATTTGACTGCGTGTATGTAGTGGTTGGTCTTCAGATTATGTGGGAGTGGGGATGAGGGATTGGTTTGCTTGATAAACCTGGTGTGTTTGGGAACCACATAGACAAAGCTAAAGGGCCGACTTTCTTCTCCACAACCCCTGAATAACACTGGAAGGGAGGTCAAGGCCTGAGGGACTGTGTAGCATAGAAGGGACTGATTTCCTTGTGTTGGGTGTGTGTGGGTGTCTTAGAAGGCAGGCTAGTTCTGGTGTAGGTGTCCTCAGCTCTTCAATGATCTCACCAGCTTAGCATTTAGCCTTTCCCAGCTCCTTGTTGGCTTGACAAACCCAACTGGGTTGGCTTGGCTATTTTGTGTATCCTTGGCTATGTGTAAGCCTACTTGTTCCTTATTCCTTGGGGAATCATGCCCAGCTCGAGGGTGGCAGCGTTGCTGAGAGATTAAGGAGCACGCTGGCCTATGGTTGGGTGGAACGTTGCAGTGACATAGCTGGTTGTGGGACGAGTTCTTATAAGATAAGTATTCTTGACCATTTCATTTCTGCAATCATATTTACTGTTAATGAATTATAATGAACATGTTTGAATGAATGAATGTATGTTTTCTTCCGTTGTGTATGTGAATGATTATGCATCTTAGCATGTTTTATGTTCAAGCATTTCAGTTTTATATATGTTCATGTTCACGGGGCGGTTTTCCCGGATGGTTAATGGCATGGTAGCGTCCTCTTCGCCGGTCGGAGGGTTGGGGACGTTACAAGATATTACATGGATTCGAGACCTCCAATTTCGCCCTGAACCCAACTTACGAATTCCATAACAAATAAAAAATGTGTGCAGAACATAAATAATCATACACAGCGGAAATAAAAATCAATCCACACATTATTAACATGCATAAACAAGCATAAACATTACCTGCATCAATTAAGTACATTGCATAATCAAATACAAGAGAATACTTATCTTTAAACAATGCATATCTAAGCAACTGGTTGTGTAAGAGAAATTTTCCACCTAAACGTATGCACTATATTCAGCATATACTCTTTCTGCTGAGAGGCCACCCCTAAGCTATGTTAAGCCATTAATGATGGCACATTACCCCATATAGTGTGGTGCGTTACTCCCTATATTATGGTGCATTCCATATTATTTATGTCGACTTGGGTCTAATAGTGGGTCTATTAGTTGTTATTGTACACCTTTGTCTCCTATATATAGGAAGGATGTATTCTCATTTCAGTCATCATTGTATTTTGTCTTGTCTTGTGTACTTAGTACATTGTGTAAGGAGGTTCCTCCCTCGAAGAGAATTGATATTTATCTCTATTATTCATTATTAAGGCATGGATTACTCTCTTATTGTCTATTTCTGCTCTTTTTATGCTATTTCTAGGACTTGGTTGCATAACATTTGGTATCAGAGCTCTTTCCCCGGGATTGGCTTCTCCAAAACAAGTCATCTTGGAATTTTTGCTACAACTTTTGTTATACAAGGATTTAGAGATCAAGGTTAAAAACCCACTTCTAAAACAGGACGAAATTTATTTAGTCTAGAATTGATATCCTGATCCATTACAATTTCAGAGATAATTGTGAAGGAAGCTAGGATTTTTTACTAGTCCAAAACCTAGTATAAAACAGGTGTTCTAGGGAAAAGGTCATATATGATCCATACAAGATCCAAATGGAGTGAGACTATTTGAATCCAAAATAAGATGGACCAGGGTATCTGCGGTAGAATTTGCAGCTACAAAAATGAAATATTGGACACGTGGCATATAGTACAAGTTCGCTCTTTTGGATAGGCCAAAAATAAGAAGCATTGGGATATTTGAAATTACTTTTTGTTGGCACATCAAAATTAGGTCATACTTGAGGCATTGGAAAGAGGACACATCAGGGTAACACGGGATGAAGTTTCAGACCCAAGGGATTTGAAATTCAAATTTTACATCAATTACAAGTTGTCCCAAAAACAGTCTTCTAATCAGAGTTTGAAAAAGGTACGTCATTTTGCACTTTAATAGATTTGAGTAGAAGGGTCTATTTGTGGTAAACCCTAGGGTGTGATATATTTCTATTGTTCAAAATTCCACCAAAAGGAAGTGGAAATAATCACACTCCATTCAAACCCTCAGAGGATTCATCCCCGACATATGATGAAATGGAAGACATATCTTTTAGAGTGTCCAAGTTGGAAGATATGATTAAAGGAAATGTGAAAATTGATGACTTAGTTAAATGGGAAAATAATATGGCTAGTAAAGAGGATCTAAAAAATATGGCTAGTAAAGAGGATCTCAAAGGGATGGCTAGAAAAGAAGATATTCAAGACTTGAAGGAATTAATGAAGGATATAAAACATAGCTTTATTCCTCATGTAGAGGATAAGGAGGGAAAAGAGGACTTATTCCAGTCACGTCTGGAGAAAATTGAAAAAAAATTGGAGAGTAGGAAGTTGGAGTCCTCAAAAGTTGATGATTCAATACAACATCATGGGTTCAATTCAGGTCCAAGGAACTACCTTATCGCCAAGATCAACATGAAAAAGTTTGATGGCAAGGATCCAATCATGTGGATTTTTCAGATGGAGCAATTATTTGATCTACAACAGGTTCCCACTTTGCAAAAGGTAACTATTACATCCTTATATTTAGAACCTGACAAGGATGATTTTAAGGAACCATACTTATTTAAAAGTGTATAAATGTTGGCGAATATTACCAATTCTTAAAACGTCAATTATAAAATGATTGGCGATATTTTTCAAAAAATATTTTAACTTCCAAAGATTTTATATCGTTTATATAATAATTTGGCAATTTTTAGGGTGAAAATTTTTTACCCCATCAAAATTGGGCGAAACAGAGCTTCAAAAACTACAAAATGGCGAATCGTTTTTGGCAGAAAACATGGAAAAATAGCCCACTGGGCTAAAATTCGCCCCTAAAATTATCCCTAGAACATGATCAATTTGTATGGTACCAATGGCTTTGTAACCGTAAAAAGGACTCTATTATCTCTTGGTCTATATTCACAGAATAATTAATTAAATGTTATGGGGATATAAATAGAAACACCTTGTTTAGCCAATTGGTAAATCTCGAGCAAAGAGGTCCAGTTACAGAGCACATCAAGCAATTTTAGCAGTTAAGTCTCAGAGTGAAGAATATTTCAGAAGATAATTTGTTAGATCTCTTTATTGGAACCTTGAAAGATAGCATTCAACATGAGGTGCGTCTCTTTGAACCATCATCCCTAGAGAAGGCTTTCATGATAGCAAGGAAGGTTGAAAGTAAAAATATGGCAATGACTACTAGAAAGGCCTTCTCCAACACATACAAAGAAAAAAATGTTCCCTCTTCTAAACCACCACAAAGGTTGACACCCCAACAACTAGAGGAAAGAAAAGCAAAAGGATTATGATTTAATTATGACACCAAGTATAGTAAGGGACATAAGTGCGGTGAGAAGAAATTATTCTGCATAGATTATGAAGAGGAAGAACCAAAAGAAGAGGAAGCATCTCATGAAGAGGCGAATTCAGAAGAAATAGAAGAGGATACTTCAGAATATCAAGGGATTCATATCTTGTCATGCATTGGTTGGAATTACTCCCACCATATCTTTTCATGCATTGGCTGGAATTATCACTCCTCAAACTCTCAAGATCGAGGGATACATAAAAAATAAGAAGGTAATAGTGTTGATTGATTTTGGTAGTACTCATCATTTCATTCATTGTAAATTAGCCAAAGTTCTTAATTTCTTTGTATATCCAGCACCAGAGTTTCAAGTAATGATTTCAGATGGAGGAACTATAAATTGATCAGGGAAATGCTATAATATCAATCTTTCTATGGGGGAATATGTATTGAATATTCCAATCATTGTTATCCCAATGGGTGGTGTTGATGTTGTCTTAGGTGTCAAATGGTTACAATCATTGGGAACAATGGATTTTAATTTTCAAAAGCTTTTGATGAAATTTTAATGGGAAGAAAAATAATATGAGTTAAATGGTATCACAGGAAAACCAAGTAAGGTGATAAGCTCAAATGGTATGACAAAGTTGTTAAAAAAGGGGCATCAAGTTGTAGTTGCACAATTGTGCTCATTAGATGTTCAAACCTCAAAGTTCCCTATCTCCCTAGATCTCCAAAGGGTCATTAATAAGCATTCCAAGATATTTGAAGATATTCCCAAATGTTTTCCACCTATTCGAAACTTTGATCATGCTATCCACTTAATTCTAGGAAATGTTCCTCCTAACATCGAACCTTACCAATATCCCTATAGCCAAAAGAGTTAAATTGAACGTATGGTTGCTGAAATGTTAGAGGACGACATAATTAGGCCTAGGCAATGTTCTTACTTTGCACCAGTGGTAATGGTACCCAAGCCAAATGCATCATGGCATATGTGTCCTGATTATAGAGAGCTCAACAAGATCACCAATAAAGATAAGTTTACCATTCTTGTCATTGATGAATTGTTAGATGAATTACATGGAGCAGTTGTCTTCACAAAGTTGTATCTTTGTTCTGGGTATCATCATATTCTAATGAAGGATGAAGACATCCCCAAAAGAACATTCAGAACTCATGAAGGTCACCATGAATTTTTGGTCATGCCATTTGGTCTCACAAATGCGCCTTCCACATTTCATGGTTTGATGAATTCTATTTTCAAGCCTTTCCTTAGAAAATTTGTGGTGCTACTCTTTAATGATATACTAATCTATAAAAATTCTTGGGAAGAACATGTTCAACATGTTGACAGGGTACTACAACTACTAAAGGAGCAAGAACTGTATGCAAAAACCTCAAAATGTTTCTTTGGGATAAAGGAGGTAGAGTATTTGGCTCATATTGTATCTCATGAAGGTGTCAAGGTAGACCCTAACAAAATTAAATCCATGATGGACTGGTCGATTCCCAAAACCCTGAAGAATATTCGAGGATTCTTAGGTATTGTTGATGTAATTGTAACTTCAGAATGTATTCATCCGTATATCTTATGTATTGTACCTCGATGTTTATTCTGGGATGTGTCTGTAATGTAATTGAGTCATTCCATACCCCGATGTTTATTCCAGGAAGTTTCTATAATGTAAACAAGTCATGTCAAGTCATTGTGGGTAACCCTCCTATTGGTCAAGCGTTAAAGTCCCCGCAGTTGTGGGGCCCTAGGGTTATTAGACTATCCTAGAGAAGTCGACCCTAGGTGAGTCATTGTAAGTCAGGGCAATAGTCCCCACCATTGTGTTAAGGATAAACCTCCTTGTTGGTCGGAGGAGGCAAATTCCCCACAAGTTGTGGGGTACTAGGGTTATTAGACACTCCTAGAGATGTCGGCTCTAGTAAGTAATTATTAAGTGAGGCCAACATGTTGGAGTGGGCTTCAAGTGAATGGAAAAATATAAATAGAGAGTGAGCCTCTCTATTTATCGCACACACACTCACTCATTGGGGCGCATGAGTGAGAGGAGAAGTTGTTGGGACAAGAGAGAGACTACTGATGTCGGGAGATCATCTCTATGTTTTCAGGTTTTACTTTTGGTGTTGATTCTATCTCTGAGGAAGTTGCGGGGTTTTCTTTTTTATGGTTTCCCCGAGGAAAATTCTTTGTGTATCTTGTCTCTTGTGTTTTATTGTTGTGCATGTTATTCTCTCAGTTAAAGATCCTAAGATCATGATGCTAGCTTGAATGATAAAAATCTAACATGGTATCAGAGCTAACCTGAGAAGAAGAAATTATGCAGCTGCAGAATCTAGGGATTATTAATTTTTGGGTCTCTCTCCACAATCCATCAGCAAATTTATGCTAGGCTGACTCTCCATTGAAGGGCGCATCTTTCTGTCGAAGCGGAATTCGATTCCGAGCATTTTCAGTTTTGGTGCGGGAAATTAGGGCTTCTTGCAGAAGAGGAATTTTTGAGTGAGCCCAGCATAGGATTTCTCTCCTCATCAAAATCGAATTTTAGAGACCTGGGTCAAGATTTTTGGTTGGGTGAAACTCTGGGAAGGTAAAACCCTAGTTTGACCTCGAGCTAGAAAAACCCTAATATACTAAAACTGATAAGTTTTGGTACATTCACTATATCTCAATCTTGGTGAAGTATAAAGTGCTAAAAATTGTAGAGGCTGAAGATAAAATCCTAATTTACATTGTATCCAAAATTCAACCTCATATTCACTATATTCTGGGAGATATGACCCCTCCAAGTTAAGGTTCCAGCCTCTTCCAGAATTCATCCCTAAACAGGACACCTGGGGATAATTGCTATATATTGGGATACAAAGGTCCAAATGAAATTTATAAATATGTTCCAGAAAGGGCATAGAATTTAATTTTTTTGATCCAAATTTCAGACCCAGAAGATGCAACAGTGACACGTGACATTCCGTACAACTTCTCTATTATGAACAGTCCCGTAAGAGGTCACCTTGGGAAAATGATCATAAGTCCCAATTGGTGAAACCAATTCTAATGACACCTATGGTGTTGGAATAGGGACATACGAGGCTACCTCAATACAAATTTTCAGACATAGAGGAGTACTAATTTCAGAGATATCATAGAAATAGTATCATGAAGTTCTGCAGAAGAAATTGGTAAACTAGGGCTTCCTGTTCTGAGAGCTTCCCTCCACTGTTTACAGAAAAGGAATACATTGGACAACTCAACTTGAAGAGATATATATTTCTATCCAAACAGATCTGAAAGATTCCAAGTTTTGAAAATTAGGGTTTTTTTGACAAACCCTAGATCAACCAGCTCCGGAACTAGGACAGACACCTCAAATCGGTACGATCTAATCTTTTGCTATTTTCATTTGAGGTTCTCATTTCAAAGTGATCTATCACATCATTTTGATGATAAGCTTGGTGAAGTTGACAACTTCCAAGCATGGAATTATATGATCTCTCTAAATAAAATGAATTGGACACCTACACAAGTAGAGAGGTTCCAGTTCCAGAGGGAGATGAGGCTAAAATCCTTACACCAGAAGAACTTGGTCAAGGCCAAGAAGATCATTGCTGGTTCAGTTACAGATCAACTTCTACCACAAGTGTCTTCCCTAAAGACACCGAAAGAGATGTTTTATTCCTTGACCAAGCTATTTGAAGGGAAGAATGTAAATCGGAATAAGACCTTAAGAAACTAGTTGAAGAATGTGAAGATCCAGAATGCAGAGACCATACAGTCATACTTTACGAGGGTCTCTCAAATCAAAGAACAACTTGTAGTAGTAGAAGAAGAAGTGGAGAATGTAGAAGTGGTGATAGCCACCTTGAATGGTCTCCTAGGATCATGGGATTCATTCATGCAAGGAATGTGTGCCAGAAGGAAGCGATTACTTTCAGCAGACTCTAGGAAGAAGAAGAATCTTGACTCATAATAAGAGAAGAGAAGATGGGATCAAATGAAGATCAAGCTCTCACCATCCAAAGAAGATCCCTTAACCAATGAGGAATATGAAGATCTCAACTCTTGAAGAACCTCTTATCCACCTTAGCATTTGGATAAGAAACAGTGCTATTGTTAATGAAGAAGATGATGAAGCTGAAGGCAGAAGAAGGAGTCTACCCACGAAACAAATAAATATAAGTATTCAATTGTCACTTCATGATATTGTTTTATTATGCATTTGTTTATATTCAGTTAATGTATTATGCATGATAAAATGTTTGCATTAATGACAATATACTACTAATATGCATGTGATGGGTAAGTAGCTCATGGTGCTATACAACTCTCCATTGATATTTATCTAGAATGAAACCTCTTTGCTGACATATTGGATTAGTGCACAATCTCAATATTGTCTTGGTGGAGATGGAAGGCATCTAGAAAGTTTCTGTGAGATATGGATGAATGTTGTATTGGATAAAATAGTTGCATGATCATATATTTATGCATAAGAATTTTTCGTTATGAATATGCCTTATGAAATGTTTCTAACCATACAACTAATGCATTTGACTTGTAGGAAATATCGCGTACATAATCGCCTACAAGCAAAGAAGGATGAGACTTGTTCCGAAGAACAAGTGACGACATTTCAAAATGAAGAATAATATGATGAATGCAGCGACATCATTGATGCAGAACCTTCCAGCCATGAAGAAGTATCCAAGAAGAAAGGGAAGACCAGTTCAAGAAGAATGATGTCTAGGATACAGTATCGGTACATGAAAGAAAGTTCGTAGTTCCATCATGCAGTTGATGGAAACATCGTGGGATACAAGACATATACTACAAAGAGACATTTGCAGCCAGTGGCAGTTGAGACACATGACAGGCAGAATCATGTGTGAAAATAAAAGAAGGCCTTGTACGAGTTCATAAGACACCCATGGGATAACACATACATGATGAGCTTGATGAAGATCTTAACCTTTGCTACAAGGTTGATAAAGGATGACAAGCTCACAGATGGGTGTGATAAGAACACTTTCAAAGATAGAGGATCTTGGTGTCCAGTGACCCTAGATGGATACATAGAATATTAGTAGCAGAGGAAGCTACTTGTCACTCCAGTATAGAATGTTTCAGTGCATAGAGTATGGAAGACAGAGGGAGCATGATGCTTCAGAGGGAGTGACTGCAGAAGATACTGAGGTTCGACATGGTATGACAGGATGGATAGATTACTGATGACTCTAGGCTTTACTGAGAGTAAAGAGGATTCCAACCTTTGCTTCAAGTTTGAAGGCGGAAGACTAGTGATGCTCTTGTTATGTGTCGATGCACTATTTTTCTAGGCATGGAGGTGTGGCAGAATGCAGATGGAATCTTCCTTAGACAAGGGAAGTATGCAGTAGAGATCCTGAAGAGGTTTGGGATGATGGACTGCAAGGCCATGACCACACCTATGGCATCGAACATGAAGCTATTCAATGATGCTTCATCAGAAACGGTTGATGCCACGATGTATTGTCAGTTGATGTACTTGACAAATACGAGACCAGATATTTGCTTTGCTGTGAACACATTGAGACATGTTCACTTGATTGCTGCAAAGCATATTCTGAGGTACCTGAGGGGTACAACTGATTATGGGCTCAAGTATGAGGCGAATCAGAAGATTAACCTAGAAGGTTATGTGGATTCATATTGGGCAGGAAGTGCCATTTGATAGGAAGAGCACTTCAAGGTGCTACTTCAGTATGGGATCGAGTGTGATCTCTTGGTTTGGCAGGATGGAGTCCTGAATGGCGCTGACTACAGCTGAGGCAAAAGATGTTGCCACTTGCTATTTGGGAGGTAGTATGTTTCTTTTGAAAACTACTATTTGATTTGGTTGATCTGACTTGCATTTTTTGTATGATGTAGAGAGGAGCAGTGAGCCAGATTGAGATCTCTCGAAAGAGGGATTTCTAGCATAGCTGATGAGACAGGTTGTCTGAGCATAAATACTGGTGAAGCTCGTAGGTTGCTTAGATGTAAACGATCATGTAGGTTGTCCTCGGATGTAATCGGTCCTGGTGAAGCTCGCAGGTTATCCTTGAACGTAATCAGCCCTGATGTGATTCTATTCTAGAAATGGCCAAAGTGAAGTTTGAGTACTTCAGGGGGAAGCTTGGTGTTCTCCAGATCGAGGTTCCTTCTAAGGGGAAATGATGAGACCTAGAGCCATTCTTAAATGGTGAGAGGATTGGTTCCTTCCATGGTTAGATGTAAGGGCTGAGACATTCTGTCATGGTGAGAGGATTGGTTCCTTCCATGTCAGATGTGAGTGCTGATCCATTTTGATCTGACTATAGGATTGGTTCCTACTTGATCAGATACAAGGGCTGATGCCATTCTCTGGGAGAATGGAGGCACCTGGTCAGTTACCAGGAAAGCTCAGTCTGGGATTGAGGGCCATTCTGATGTGACTGTAGGATTGGTTCCTACATGATCAGATGTGAGTGCAGAGCCCTTCTAACATTGGTTGTCAGATGTAAGTGCAGAGCCCTTTCAGCATGAAGGATTGGTTCCTTGCATGGTCGAATATAAGTGCTAAGCCTTTCTGACATTGGTTGTCAATTGTAAGTACAGAGCCTTTCAGCATGGAGGATTGTTTCCTCGACATTGATTGATGGATGTGAGTGCTGGGCCTTTCTGACAGGGTTGTGGGAGGTGTTCCCACATGGTCAGATGTGAGTGTTGGGCATGCCTTTTTGATATGACTATAGGATTGGTTCCTACATGATCAGATGTAATTTTTGGGAAGTCCATTCTAGTCAGATATAAGCATTGAAGAATACCTACATGGAGGATAGGCCTACAACCAGCATGAAAAAGGGCTGGCTCTGTAGAACTTCCTGTGACGAGAAGAATCATGAGATAGCACCCGTGATGATGATCCAGCAGTGATGATCCAAATCCAGTGATGATGATCCAGATCTAGTGATGATGATCCAGATCCAGTGATGATCCAAATCCAGTGATGATGATCCAGATCCAGTGATGATGATCTAGATCGAGTGATGACCCAGATCCAATGATGATGATCCAGATCTAGTGATGATGATCTAGATCCAGTGATGATCCAAATCCAGTGATGATGATCCAGATCCAGTGATGATGATCTAGATCGAGTGATGACCCAGATCCAGTGATGATGATCCAGATCAAGTGATAATCTAGATCCAATGATGATGATCCAAATCTAGATGAAGATGACTTGAAGATGAATATGAAGAGAACTCAATGATGATCCAGATGATATAGAGAAGAATACTTGTCCTGATAAATTGTGTCGAGAGAATACCTTCCTAGTTAAGAGGGAGTGTTGATGTAATTGTAACTTCGGAATGTATTCATCCGTATATCTTATTTATTGTACCTCGATGTTTATTCCAGGATATGTCTGTAATGTAATTGAGTCATGTCATACCCCAATGTTTATTCCAAGAAGTTTCTATAATGTAAACAAGTCATGTCAAGTCATTGTGGGTAACCCTCCTATTGGTCAAGGGTTAAAGTACCCGTAGTTGTGGGGCCCTAGGGTTATTAGAATATCTTAGAGAATTCGACCCTAGGTGAGACATTGTAAGTCAGGGAAATAGTCCCCACCATTGTGTTAAGGATAAACCTCCTTGTTGTACGGAGGAGGCAAAGTCCCCACAAGTTGTGGGGCACTAGGGTTATTAAACACTCCTAGAGATGTAGGCTCTAGTAAGTAATTATTAAGTGAGGCCGACATGTTGGAGTCGGCTTCAAGTGAATGGAAGAATATAAATAGAGAGTGAGCCTCTCTATTTATCACACACACACTCACTCATTGGGCGCATGAGTGAGAGGAGAAGTTGTTGGGACAAGAGAGAGACTACTGCTGTTGAGAGATCATCTTTATGTTTTCGGGTTTTACTTTTGGTGCTGATTCTATCTCTGAGGAAGTTGCAGGGTTTTCTCCTTTATGGTTTCCCTGAGGAAAAATCTTTGTGTCTCTTGTCTCTTGTGTTTTATTTCTATGCATGTTATTCTCTCAGTTAAAGATCCTAAGATCATAATGCTAGCTTGAATGATAAAAATCTAACAGGTATCATGAGGTACTACCACAAGTTTGTTCGGAACTATGGAAGAATAGCAGCTCATCTAACATCATTACTGAAGAAAGATGCATTTTCTTGGTCTCCTGAGGTAACTGAAGCTTTCCAACAACTCAAAGAGGCCGTGTAAAGCTCATGTTTTGGTGACACCAGTCTTCACAAAAACCTTTATTGTGGAATGTGATGCTTCAGGAAATGGAATTGGAGTTGTACAAATGCAATATGGGCACCCTCTTGCCTTCACAAGTCATCCAATAAAGGGAAAGAACTTACAAAGTCCCATTTATGAGAAGGAAATGTTGGCGATACTACATTCCTTGAAGCAATGGCACCCCTACCTTATAGGGAGAAATTTCAAGGTTAAAACTGATCATGATAGCCTTAAATACTTCTTGGAAAAAAGGTTATCTTCCGAAGAGCAACAAAAATGGGTGACAAAGATGTTGGGATATGAATTTGAAATCATCTACAAAAATGGGAAGCAAAATGTTGTCATAGATGCACCCTCCAAAAAAGATGAGTCTGTTGAAGCATTACTCTATGTTATCTCGATCATCCAACCAGATTGGATAGATGAAGCAATGAACGAATGGAAAAATGACAAAGAAATACGAATATTTATTCAAAAGCTGCAATAGGATCCTAGTGCCTCTAATACATTTAGGTGGAAAGATGACTTTCTATGGTACAAGGATCACTTATATCTTGGTAAGAGTTCCTAGCTCAAGCAAAAGGTACTTTTTGAATTCCACTCCTCACCGATAGGAGGGCACTCAAGTTTCTTAAAAACCTACCATGGGGTAAAGAAAGATTTTTGGGGGGATGGTCTTAAAACTGATGTTCAAAAATTTGTGACAGAATGTTTGGTTTACCAACCAAATAAAGTGGAAACAATTAAGACCCCTAGTCTCCTACAACTACTTTCCATTCCAAGCCAAAGGTGGACAGATGTCTCGATGGATTTTATCATAGGTTTACCAAAGCCTGAAGGAAAGAGTGTCATCATGGTGGTTGTTGATAGACTTACTAAATATGCACACTTATGTGCACTATCTCACCCCTTCAAAGAAATCATAGTCGCCAATTATTTTATGGAGATTTTCCAAAAACTACATGATACTCCAAATATTATAGTAAGTGACAAGGATCCCATTTCCACTTGAAATTTTTGGACCAAATTATTTTCTTGTTTGGGTACTCAATTGGCTCGTAACTCATCTTCTCATCCTCAATCTGATGGACAAACAAAGATCGTAAACAAATGTTTGGAAGGGTATCTTCGATGTTTTGCAGCTGATAAACAAACATAATGGGTGAAGTGGTTACCCTTCGCAAAATGGTCGTAAACACTTCCTTCCATACATCAGCAAAAATGACCCCATGTATGGCATTTTATGGCTATCATCCACCATCCATCACATCTACACTAAGAGACTCCTCTAAGGTTCAAGCAGTGGAATACCACATGAATAATCAACAACAAGTTCTTCAACTCTTAAAGGACAACATAAATCTAGCACAAAATAGAATGAAACAACAAGCATATCAACACCGTAGTGAACGAAGATTTAATGTGGGGGATTGGGTGTTTTTAAAACTACAACCATACAAACATATGTCCCTAAAGAACACCAAGAAGGATAATAAATTATCACCTAAATAATACAATACCTACAAGGTCTTACAAAAGATTGGTGGTATTGCCTAGAAATTGGAACTACCTGCATCTTCACGAGTCCATCCAATTTTCCGTGTTTCCTATTTAAGGAAGGTAATCGATGACAGGATACTAGTTCAAACGATATTACCAGAACTTGATAATCTGGTAGGTTGAGTTACCATATGACATAATGTCATTTTTTAAATGCCTCGAGGATGGTGTAGAATTTCAATACCCCAAATCACCCACTATTTGTTGCTTTTGATCATTACTATTGTTTACTGATGTCAGAAGGTAAATAATTTAGGCCTAGGGTCGCAATTATGCCTAAAACTTCAAAAAGGACCATTTTTGGGGGTTAAATATCGATTTTATTGGGTTTTCTAAATCCAAACAAAGACAAATTCAACTTGGTACAAGTTTTGAGAAACTTAGGGTAACAATTGGCCTTGGTAAAATAGTTTATCTGTATGAGGAGCAATGCAATGATTTGGGTAAGGGGGATTTGAGCTACAACTCAATATCATCTCTGAGATGATTTTTTGTCTTGAAAACTCTTGGGTCAATTTCCAGTATACTTATAGCTATAGATTTTGCTACCAGTCTTTCTTATGAAGAATCATATAGATCTTGTTTTTTATTGTTGGATAAATATTATGTTATTGGTCCCTCTTTTCAAGACTCAGTTGAAGCTTGGTTATCATTGTCATGTGCAAAAAATTTAGATGCCTTCTTGCAACACAACAGGGACTCTTATTTCAATTATTTTTTTCTATGGTGATAGCATCATTTTATTTGCATTGTTGAGAATTCTATGACAGTAGGGATATCTTATCTATCACCAATCCCACCTTCTAGTCCCACCTTTTGGATGGTGTGATGAATCCAAAGAAATAACAACACCCAATCTCTAGGATGATGAAGCAGATCGAGTTTGAATTTTGATTCTGAACTTGCCACAACCATAATGGTCAATTCAACTCACATGAACTCAACAGTGTAAATAGGACATGCCATTGTCCAATATTTCTTATAAAAGGGCCTTTTGAGGTTCCCAGCAACCATGATTTGATTTTGCATTTTTTATAATGTTTGGACAATAGGTAGGTCTTCTTATTTTCTATCACCAGTCTGCCCCAATAGTACCACCTTTCTGGATAATGTTATGATTCTAGAGAAGCAACAACATCCAATCACTAGAATGATGAAGCATATCAAGTTTGACTTTTGATTCTGAACTTGTCATGACCATAATGGGAAATTCAACTCACGTGGCCTTTATAGTGTAAATAGGACTTTCTCCTATCCATTCTTGCTTATAAAAAGGCCTTTTAAGGCTCCTGGACTATTCTGATTCCTTTCCTATATCTTCCCTTAGGTTTGTTTTAGTGCATAGAGATCTACAAAAACATGCCTAGAATGAAAGTTTCCACACTAATCATGTCAAGAGTTTACATCCAATGCTTTGGATCCACAATATGATCATAAATCAACCAACAATGAAAATTTCCTCAACGCTCCAAAATAATTCAATTCCTAGGCTGTTGGAAATGGCTAATGGAATTTAATCCTGGTCAAAATTGCAAGGAATTTTGAGGAGCATCATTCTTTCTGTAAATTACGAATCATATTATTTTGTGCTGAAATGTGAATGTTTCCACCACTATATCATGTTTAGTTTGTTGATAAAAACTAGGGGGGATATATTTTTTATATGTAATCTGGGTGAATCCATGGACCTGGGTAACACTTTTTGGCAAGCGCATTTCGGCAAAAATAGAAAAACGCACCTCGATCGAGGGCTTGTTAAGCCCTCGACCGAGGTCTTAATATCTCGACCGAGGTTTTATCAAGCCCTCGACCGAGGTATTTAGGGCTTTACAAACCCTCGGTCAAGGTATTTAAATACCTTGGCCAAGGTATTGCGATACCTCGATCAAGGTATTTAGATACCTCGGTCGAGGGCTTAAAAAAACAGACTTAGCCCTCATTCAAACAAATGGAAAATTTCATGTGCCTTGCAGAGGTGTAAACCATGCCATTCCTAGCA